>JZKD02S1745687.1:33364-44911 GCA_000966675.3 Picea glauca | reverse complement strand
AGGTTGAGGTACAGGTTGGTACATGGTTTATGCACTCGTTTATGGTATAGGTTGATTACAGGTTGTTTGGTATAGGTTGTTGGTACAAGTTGATTGGTATAGGTTTGCAGTGGTATATATCACAGTGCTAGTGTGAAAGTGGTTCCATCATTCTACTTCTACATCGGGGAGGTTGGACAGGGCAAGGAAATGTGGTTGTAGTCAAAGAACATAGGGGGTTGTAGCCTCCTTCTAGTTGTAGTCAGAGCATTGGGGAGTTGGAGATTCCCTTAGTTTGTAGCCTGAGAAACTAGGGGGTTGGAGTCTCCTTCTAGTTGCATCTAGGAAAAAAAGGAAGTTGGTGCTTCCAATGGATGTAATTATTAAAGACATATAGGAAAAAGAATTTTGTGTTTTTTTCTCGCTTTGGGTTTCCACATAAAAACATTGGTGTACTGTGTATGTGTATGATTTATCATGTGTTCATTGTTTATTTACTCTGCAACTATTGGATTATAATGCTACATTGATATAACACTTTCATTTTTTGGTTAAAAATGATTAAATTTCTCTATTACTGATTCTCTGCCCCTCCCAGTAATCCAATAATCGGTATCAGAGTCAGTTCCTTCAACAATCGGTTTAACCACTGAAAGATAGATAATGGAGAGAAACAACATGTATAAACATGGAATACCACAGTTTGATGGACAAAAGTATGCATTCTGGAGAATAAGGATGAAAACATATATATAGGCACAGGGAACTGAAATTTCACAATTTGTAGTAGATGGATACAAAGAATCAACAGTTCCACCAACAAGTGAAAGAGCAATAAAACTCGATATAAATAATTCCAAAGCTACAAATTCATTTTTGAATGGTTTTTGGTGAATCAGTATACACCAAAGTTATGCATTGTAAATACACTAAGGAGATTTGGGACAAACTTCAAAATATTTATGAAGGAGATTCAAAAGTCAAAGCAGAAAAGATTCAAACTTACAGAGGTCAGTTCGAACAACTAAAGGTGAAGGAAGATGAGAATATTCCATCTTACTTATTACGAGTCAATGAAACATTAAATTCAATCATGGGATTGGGAGAATAAATTAAATGATTTCTAATTGTTCAAAAGGTACTAAGATCTCTTCCTTTGATAATTGATCCTAAGATTTCAGCACTAGAAGAAAGAGTAGATCTAGACTCAATAAGCATGGATGAAATACATGGAATATTCATAGAATCTGAAATAACAACTGAATATAAAAATCCATATATAAAAGAAGCATCTTTCAAAGAATCCAAAAGGTCAAAGAAAAAAGAAGAAAAACATAACACTAGCAATGACACCTCGGAAGAGGATGAATAAATGACCAACTTTGTCAAGACATTGAACAAGGGAACCAACAGAAGATATAAAGGTAAGATTCCATTGCTTTGTTTTGATTGTGATGGTATTGGTCATTTTTCTAACAAATGCCATCATAATAAAAATAAGGGGAATGATGAAGATTACTCTAATAGAAAACAAACTTATAAAGCCAAAAGAACCACAAAGAAAGTTTTCAAGAAAAACTTATGGACCAAAGAAGACATATCCTCATCATATGAAGATGAATTTAGTGACAGTGAGACAGAAAGAGTTATATTCATGGCAGTAGAAGAATCTGATAAAGAAGACACCAAACAAGAATATCAAGAGGCAAAACTTGACTACAAAGAAGAATTGTTGACTACCATAGAAGTTATAATAAGAGAAAAGAGGAAAAGCAAGAAGATACAAGAAGAACTATACAAGAAGGAATACACTCAAGAACTAGAGAATATCATCACATAATTTAAGGTTCAAATAGAAGAATATAAAATAATTGAAGAAGAACTCAAAGAACAGTTGGAAGAAAGAGACAAGATCATTGGGAATTCAGAAGCAGAGATTGTCAAATTGAGAAAGGATCTTCAAAATAAAAATATGTAGAACAACTCAAAAGTTTTGGATGACATTATCAATAGTCAAAGGAATAATCATGAAAAGTCCATACTTGGATACAATCATACATAAAAGATATCAATATCCAAAGAAACATATTGAAAAAGTTATGCAAAACAATCAAAGGGGACAGGAAGACCTACAAGGAAGATTACAGGGACACTCCTCCACCGAGAAGATTCATATTTCATAATCAACGACTGATAGAAACAGATAGGCCTCAAGAAGAAGGATTCATAAGAGTAACTCCTTTCATAATATCTTCAACTCCCAGGTATCAAACTATCGTTTTTGGTTTATTTTATGCATGAAATAATTGTGTACATAAATTTATAAGTTGCAGAGTTAATAGTAAGAACATAAACAACTTTGAAACTCATACACAAAATGGTTCCAATAAGGCCTAGTGAAACACAGAGAAGAAGATACAACAAGTTTGAACCATTGATCACTGAAGTGGAATGCTACAAGTGCAATAACTTTGGACACATGGACAAAGATTATAGAATAATAGTCTATCCTAGAGAACCACAACATAACAACAATAGTCATAGACAAGAGCCTCATAAGAGAACATAGATAAGAAAGAAGAATCAATATAGCAATGAAGAATTCACACTTGCTCTACAAGCTCAGTAGAAGAAGTGTGGTTGGTATGTTGACAATGGTTGTTCAAAACACAAAGAACATGTGAACAAAGACTAGGCCCTAGAGATCACAAGACTGGACATAAAACGAGATGAAGAAAATTATACATACAAAAGGAAAGATGTCAAATACATAAAGGTTTGGAAAATAACTGAAATAAAAGGACATGTAAATAAGGAGCAGGTTCAAGAGATTGTACTTTCAGGAACTGTAGTGAGAGATGAATCAACAGACAGAAAGAAAGAAGTCTGAGCTCAAAGAGAGCATGAATCTACTAATGAATATGATGATGAATACACTTCAGAGAAGTAATTGTTCTGATCCATCTGACTTAGATTCTCCTTGATAATATGAATATTAGACATGGGAATCTATGCAATAGTTGTGAGAGAACAAATAACCATCCTTCGAGCATCTTCCAGAGTCTGGGAAGATAGATCCAGAGAAGTCACTTAGTAGAAGTACAATTTGATAGATTAATAAAGACTTCAAGATAGTATAGTGATAAATGGGTCATCATTATGGGCAATTGTGCAAGTAGAGTCTTGGATAGTATGGATAGAGATGGATTCATAAGAACACTTAGCAGGTTTGGACAGATATATCAAAATGGATAAGAGGATGGATTCATAGATTGGTTCAAAGAGTGGTTCAAAAACCAAGGAACATTATCATAATGGATGATAATTACATAGGAAATGGCTTGCACAATGCTAATGGATTACAAATTGACAGATATTGTTTGGACACATGCAATGCATACAACAATTCACATTCAAAAAAACGTAATTCTCAGAAACAACGATGGAAAAACTCCCTACGAACTATGGAAAGGAAGCGCAGACAACAACCTCTACCACAAGGTAACTCAAGGTAGTATTTTATTAATTGAAATTTGTGTTGACGATATTGTTTTTGTAAGTACTAATGACATGTTAAGCCAAAATTTTGCAAAGGACATGCAAAATGAATTTGAAATGTCATTACTCAAACAAATATCCTTCTTTCTAGGTCTTTAGATACGTCAAAGAAACCAAGGAATTTTTATTTCTCAAACTAAGTATATCACAGAAATGCTAAATAGGTTTGGAATGAAAGATTGCAAACCAGTTACCACTACTATGCCAACCAGTTGCAAGTTGAGAAAATATGATGATTCAAAGTCTATAGAACAGAGGAAATACATGTGAATGATTGGTAGCTTGCTATATGTGACAACATCCACACTAGATGTAATGTAGGCAGTTGGATAGGTGACATGATTTCATGAAGTGCCAATGGAATTGCATGTATTAGCAGTGAAGAGGATTTTTAGATATATCAAAGGAATAAAATATTTTGGATTATGGTATCCAAAAGGAAAGGATCTATCACTTGTTTCCTACATATATGCAGATTGGGAAGGTTGCATTGATGACTGATGAAGCACTAGTAGAGAAACGTTCTACTTGGGAGAGTGTTTAGTATCTTGGCTAAGCAAGAAACAATCATCAATATCTTTATCTACAACCGAAGCATAGTATATTGAAGAAGAGTGATGTTGTAATCAGGTTTTATGTATGAAACAAACTTTGACAGATATACAGGTTGAGTATGATGATCCCGTTCTAATCTATTGTGATAATACAAGTGCCATCAGTATCTCAAAGAACCCAATGTTGCACTCCAAGATGAAGCACATTCCATTAAATTATAAATTTCTACGGGAATAGGTTGCAGAGAATAACATTAGAGTTCAATATGCGGGCACAAATTAACAAGTGGCATACATCTTTACAAAACCGCTTCCAAGGGAAGCCTTTGAGTATTTTTTCAAGAGACTCGGAGTAATTTCTACTTCAAAATGAATGCTTTTGAATGTTTATCTTATATGTCTTATATTTACAAGAGGAAGCACCATAAAGAGGAGAGTTCAGGTTGGGGGATCAGTTTTAGGAAGAGTTCAGTCCAAGGGATTATCCCCATGGATAGTTTAGTTAGGGGGACCATCCCCAGATGGAAAGATACATTTTTCATTGATGCCAAAGGGGGAGAGATTTATCATATGCAAAGGTAAATGCTTCGAGAAAGAGCATCGAGGCATGGTTCTAGGGGGAGCGATGGTCACAGGGGGAACATGATTGATATGACTTTAGTATTTCATTAGAGTGTTTCCATCAATACCAAAGGGGGATATTGTTTCTTATTTGGGTTGGTTTTCATTGATGTCAACCCTTGAAGAAAGTCTGGTAGCAAATTATGGTAACACAAAGTTTTGGGTAATGGACCCAAGTTTGTTTGATGGATAAAGGTATGATTTTTGATATATTTGCAAGCAATACTATTCTACATGGATAATACATTCCATGCAATTTTCATTGGTATGTGGAACATCACATAACTCCTCACGGTTAGAGAGTTATGGCCATGTGAAGTTTCAAAACCATGGGGAAATTACTAAGTGAACAAGTGGGTTAGCCCTAAAATAAGGAAAGTGGGTTAAGATGGTTAGAAGGTAATTTAAATAACAAATTGAAGTGATGAGTGTACTAAAAGTCAAAGTGGATAAAAAATAAATTATTTAAATAATGAATTTAATGGAGAAATTACAAGTGGACAAGTGGTTAGAAGTGGGTTATCCCTAAAATAAGCAAAATGGATTAAGATGGTTAGAAGGTAACCCCTTGAGGAAGCTACATGAAAGTATAAATAAGAGGAAAGGGTCTCTCATTTTTAAACAAACTTGAGCATATTGAATATATATATATGTGACTGAGGTAACCAAAGGATATCTAAGACAAATTTCAAAGGGAAGGTGAAGTAAAGAAGGTCAAAATTAAAGGGAGGATAAATTATTTTGATGATGCTTTCTAAGGTATGTTATTTACAGGCCATCTCATCATTTTCACAATTTTTTTTTTTGTAGAATGCTTCAGACCATTAAATTGGCAGGTTGTTGAGGAAACATATCCAAGTAGATGTGATAAAAATTTCCTCTTGTGGATCGTTGTATTTTTGGAGTTACACTGCGTGGAAAATAGGTTTGCGTCTAGTCATGAAACTAGTCTAAAACATGTGTTTTGGGTAAAAATGTCATAAAATCATCATAACATATCCAAATTCAGTAGAACAAAATGTATTGGTTAGAGTACAATATGTAGTATGTTATGTAATATTTTCCGATCTATACAACACATATTCTATACGGGGCATTCTCTACAAGTTCGATCTCTAGAATAAGCCAAAATTCAACAAGGTATGCCATTTTTTTTGTAATTCCTTTTCTGAGAGGTTCCAAGTATTGAACTCTGGAGGAATTGCATAAAATACACTAATGGAMATTGTATACCAKTTTCATATCTTTATTCATTACAGGTACATATTTATGATTATTTCAATTTAGGGTTGTTGACTAATCCAAAATTAGTCATMTGATAGTAAAGTAAAGTTTGATGAAAATGATAGTCTCTTGTTGTTAAAGTTAAGGAAGGTTTACATGTATTTGATCATATACACTAGGCCTATTATAGAGTTACAAATCAGATTTKTATGATGAATTTGATGAGGARWTTTGGTTCAGGARCATGYTGAGTACATGGTTGAGACGATTAGTTGATGAGTTGGCACATACATGAGGTGTATAGTTGATGAGATGGAACATACACGAGGTGTATAGTTTATGATGTTGGTACATMTTKATGAGTCATAGTTTATGTATTTGATGCATGAATGGTACATATTTGGTGCATGGTTGATGCACTCGTTGATGGTATAGGTTGAGGTACATGTTGGTGCATGGTTGATGCACTTGTTTATGGTAGAGGTTGATTACATGTTTTTTGGTATAGGTTGTTATAGGTTGTTGGTGAAGGTTGATTGGTACATGTTTATAGTGGTATATCTCAGAGTGACAGTGTGAAAGTGGTTCCATCATTCTACTTCTACATCAGGGCAGTTGGACGGGGCAATGACGGGTGGTTGTAGCCAACTTCCGGTTTTATTTGGAGAACATAGGGGGTTGTATCCTCCTTCTAGTTGTAGCCAGAGAACTGGCGAGTTGGAGCTTCCCTCAGGTTGTAGCCTGAGAAACTAGGGGGTTGGAGCCTCCTTCTATTTGTATATGGAAAACAATGGAAGTTGGTGCTTCCAATGAATGTAATTCTTAAAGACATATAAGAAAAATAATTTCACAGTTTTATCGCTCTTTGGGTATCCACTTAAAAACACTAATGTATTTTGTATGTGTATGGTTTCTCATTCGTTCATTGTTTATTTAGTCTACAACTATTGGATGATAATTCTATAATGATATAACACTTGCATTTTGTGGTTAAAAAGGATTAATTTTCTCTATTAATGATTCACCCCCCTCTCAGTAATCCAACACATGGCTCATTGAAAAGTGGCCCCAACATTCATCAAACCAAAAGGCATTCGGGCATATATAAAAGTACCACAAGGTGTTGTAAAAGAGGTATTCTACATATCATCTAGATGAAAAACTACTTGATTGTATGCAGAAAAACCATCAATCATATACAATCTACCATATCCTCCCACCCTTTGCAATATGTGTTTCATTTTGGAAAATGGATAGTTTTCTTTTTGGGAACACCTGTTCAAGTTCCTAAAATTGACACAGAGTCTGATTTGACCTTTCTTTTTTCTCACTGGAACCAGATTTTGTATCACGTTAGAATAACTTAAGGATACAATGATCTTAGCATCTAAACGTTTCTTGACTTCCTTCTCCATAATAGGTATTGAAAGAGGAATAATCTTCCTTAATTTTTTCTTGAAAGGTTTTGCATTCTCTTTCAAAGGTATCTTCTGTTGAATGATAGTTTAATCAAAGGTCCTAATATCTTCATATTTCCATGCCAAAACATCAATGAACTCCTCCAAAATTTCTTCATATTTATCTCGGTATTTTTCTAATAGGAATTTTGATAATTTAACATGCTTGGGATTTGCAACAATCCCAAGATTGCAATCGGTCACCTCTGCCTATTTTTCTGGATCATGGAGCTTCACAAGAACATAGTCATGATAAAAAATCCTTTCAAGAGGTACCAAGACTTTTGGGATATGATTAATAGGAATTTGCAAGATCTTATCCCCAACAATCATATTATGAAAATTTAAATTTTGATTATCTTCATCTAAATCTGCATCTTGATCAATATGAATTGAAGAAAAAACATCTATAGCTTCAATGAACCTTTTGATTTTAGAATCTTCCTCAAATTCTCTCCAATGCATGACATTGTCTCGAATAGAAGTATTGTACATAAAATCTAATTTATATTTCATCTTTGGGGGAAAAGGAGGTTTAAAAGTACTTGCTTCCATAACCAGTGAATCGACTTTCTCATTCTGATTTCTTGGAATATATACAATGTTAAAATATAGAAAGAAGGCTTCAGTGATGTCCCATACCTCATTTTTGTAGTCTTTCAATCGAATTTTCTTTTTCTGATATACATCTCTGACATGTTGTACAATGAGTTCTGAATCCCCATGTACCTTCAAATGATGAATTTTCATTTCTTTAGCTGCCCTGGGACCTAACAACAATGCCTTGTACTCTGCAATGTTATTTGTTGTATCAAATTCTAACTTGTAATACAGGGTAATGACTTCATGTTAAGGATAAATAAACACTAAACCTTCCCCTACGCCTTCTTTAGATGAAGCTCCATCAAAGTATAATTTCGAAAGAAGAATTTGCTTCTCAGAACACTGTGGAATAACAATTGGTTTAGTCAAAGGAAAATATTGTTGGAAATCATTATCAATATGAAATATAGAGGTTCCCAATTCCACATCAATTGCATAGATAGAATGATTTATAGAATGATCATTGTCACTGATAATATATGGAAATTGAGCTTCATGATAGAGTCTTCTAAATTCTCCTCCAAGAACAGGAATAATGACATAAGAGAGATCCATTTGAAGAGATTGCCCAAGATTCTTATACCAAGATCTGAACAACAACATACCAAATCTGGGAGGGATATCAACTACAATAATATCCATGACTAAAATCTTAGCTGAGATTTGAGATAATGAAACAACAAGGTCTTTAATAACCCCCAATCATTTGACTTTTTTGGAATCAAAAGAAAATAGATCATGGTATGCTTTGGTCATTTCTAACCCCAATTCTTCCATGACAAATTTTGGCATAATATTATGGGAGGCTCCAGAATATAATAGGTAGTTATGAAGGAGTTTGTCATGAACGTTTAACGAGACATAAAAAGGGGGAGTGGAGTCATCCCTCTCTTATACAATTGTCCCTAAGAAAATAATGAGTTTTTCATCTTAGAGATTAATTACATTAGTAACATGATCTATGACCGAAGAAGGTTGTAACCATTTCAAAATATGACTCCTATAAGAATTAGTTTTAACCAATTTAGTCAAAGGAATAGGAATTTTGATCTTACTTATCTCATGTTCTAGACTGAAAGGAGATGAGAACTTGTTTTCTTTGGGGTTGATACTTTCATAGTTGGTTGTACTTGCTTCTTTTCAAGATTTTTTCTACATGTTTGTACTGTTGGGGCATCAAGTTTATATTTTTGAGGAGCAGATTTACCAAGATAAGATTTGTCTTTTTCAGGAGCATATTTAGCAGGCACTGATTTGGATCTACGATTGTACACCTATTGATCTGTGTTACATAGCATATTATCCTGAACTTCCCTGACCTATTCAGTCAATGAATCTTCATATTCATTCTATGTTAGGTGACTGAGAGTAATCTCATCTCCGAACAAATGAATATCCAAATCTTCATCTACCTCTTTAGCTTCCTGATTTTCCTCAATATAATTATTGTGTAGAGGTTTCTAGATTTTATGATCATCAATATTCCTTTTGTCCCTCTGCATGATTTGAGGGTTATAAGGTCTTCTATATTGATTTTTATTTTGATTTCCTTCCTGAGGTGTATTCCATTTATGTTTTTCCAATCTGATTTTAGACAACTCAGATGACATTTCCTCCATCTTTCTTGCCACCTCCTCCAAGTAAATCTTATGATTTTTGGTATTTGATAAAGAGGACTTATATTATTCTTTTATCTTTCCCTTACATGACCTCTTCTTGAGTTGTTTTGATGCTAGAATGTGGGATTCAACTTCAAGAGTTGAATCTTGCATATCAGCCAGAGTGGTAGATCTTCTTTCCCTTAGTAGCAAAAGAAAATAAGCATCAAAGGATTTAGAATAAGTTATCTTTGTTAACATTTCAGTTTCCCTGATATCATTTGGTATATTTTGGTACATCCTATTAAATATTTGAGAGAATTCAGAGACAAATTCACCATTCTTTCTTTGAAGATTGCTGAATTTTTTCATGTAATAGAATTCAACTTTCTTATATCTCCACTTTCTCAAGGAGGTAGCATCAAGATACGTGATGGTATTAATAGAGTTAGGTCTTAGTTTCCTAAACCACTTCCTCACTTCTCCATCTAAAATTTGGACAAAAAATCTCATCCACTTGAAAATTGTTAGCAAAGGAATAAGAAGTTGTCAAATGTTCCACTACAATTGTTTCCCCTTCATTGTCAAACCTTGGAAGGTACTTCATGTAATCATTTCTTGAGAGAGGATGGAGATTATTTAGAAATACTGAAGGTGCATATCTTCCAGCTCTAATAGAATCCATTGGATTGGGTGGTGTTGTACCTACCATGGTTTGACCACCTAAATATTGATTTATATTTAAAGGTAACTTGTTCCTAGTTATAGTTTCACCATCTAAAACTAGATCTATAAACTTTTTTTGTTCTACCCAGGCAAAATCTCATCATTTCGCTCCCCAAAAATGACGCCAAACGATGTTAGCACTAGAAGTCAACTCAAGACTGCTATTGAATTAATCCTAGCATGTCATCTTTCAAAATGTTCAATAGGGGTTTTAAGATGGATAAATCCTTGCTTGATTTGAAAGGAATAATGATTTGGTCTGTTAAGATCACTTACCTAAGTGCAACAAGTCAGGTAAGAAAAACTAATGGCTAGCGATTTAAGATTTAAGTGATGTGATTGGGAGAAGGGTAAAAACAAAAAATGATAAATAAATCAATTAAAAATATTGTCTTTAATGTCTTTATGCAGCAGAGGAATAAACCTTTATCTATAATTCATTCTAAATAATATTTAAGGAGAAAAACACTAACGTGGAAAAGATTAATAAAAACCATTTAAAGGAACCTTCTCAACAGAAAAAGGATTTGTCATAATCTCTTATAACATCAACAAAGTATTTTAGAAGAAAACATGAATATGATAAACATAGAAATATTACAGACTAACCATCAATTTCATTAGGAGTTGAAGTATTTACATAGGCAAGATAGATCAAAACAATCTTTAGATATGCAATATCAAGCCAAAAACATGGATTCCACCCGTTCTTCCATTACTTAATCAAATATATAGAATTTTTACATCAGTTCCATACATTTAGGATCAATCTGATATCTAGGGATATCTCAAAAATAACTCCTACAGGCCCTGAGGGAGAATTTGCCTATGTCTACAAAAATAGAAATATTTACAACTAATATCATTTAATATAGGAAATGTTTTTCATAGAGATAGGTATTTTTGTTGACTTGAATACAACTGGATGTTACTCTGCATCTTTCACAATATTTTCCTAATCCTTTGTCATTCATCTATTTGTAACAACTTGACAATAATAGTTGACTAACATGTATTTTCATCCACCAAAAAGAGGTTGTGAAACAATTTTAAAAGGGATAATATATTTTCTCTTTAGGTTCCAAAAAACATTACCCTCATCATCTACTATTTCCATCACAAAATTGTAATTATGGACATTCTTCTACAAAATCGGTTGCTACAAGTGTTCCTATAGTGTCATTGTTTTCCTGTGAAGAGTGTTGTGGAAACTTCCTTTAGCGCTCT
>JZKD02S1745676.1:44322-54372 GCA_000966675.3 Picea glauca | reverse complement strand
GGAGGTCCACACACATCAGAGATTTGAGCATTGGGAGAATATAAACGGACGATGGAAACTCTTGGAGGGGGAACCACTGACGTGATCTGGACCTTCAAATCGTAGGGGAATTGGAATCGTTGATTCGTGGCAAAGGGATATCATCCTTTCGGGTATCAGGTGACGAGAGATAAGTTGTATCGTAAATCCTCGATACACAAAATCCTGATGCGCTCAGAGGATGAGCCTTAGGTCATGGTGAATGGTCACATGAGTGGAGATAAAGGAGGAGATAGAATTCGTTAAGATTTTTTTGAAGTTTTGGAATTCAGGAAGCTAGGGTTGGTTCACTCGCAAAGTCCCAACATGCAAAACCACGATGCGCCTTTTGACTAGGCGTGTGGTTACAACGCGTGGTCATGTGGAGGTGATGCTCACGCCTGATGTTTGTACACATGGGTTGAGTTTCATATTTGGACATGTGGACTTGTTTAGTAAAGGTTCTAGCAGGGACCCAAAAGAGCTGATCCAGCTCAGAGATTTAGAACGATCTAGTGACCAGGAGGTCAGTGGACCCTGTCAAGGTAGGGGGTCTGCATCAAGTGGTATCAGAGAGAGATTTTAAGTTTGTTTGTAGACAACAGACAAAAAGAGAAAGGAGGAAAGTTGGTATCATTTGTGATATCAAAAAAATTCCCAATTCTTGTTTGTAGGTGACGCAATGAAATCATGCCACCTAGAAGGCATAGAGGGAATGCAGAAATGGAAGAAGAAATGAGGCGACTTTGAATGAGATTGGATGCCATGGAGACAACACAGAGAAGAGCACTAGACACTGGTGATGTCAGTGAAGATGAGAACGAAGGAGAAGCAGAGGTCGAAGAAAATGTAGCAGAGGATGTTGTAGAAGACCACTTAATAAAATTTGTTTTGAATATAGGAGTCATAGCAAGAATAGAGGTACCTATGTATGAATGCAATTTAGAAGTTGAAGAATTGTTAGATTGGATATGTTCTATGGACAAGTACTTCCATTACGAAGATATTGAAGAAGATAAGATGGTGAATCATGCAGTGACAAGACTAAAAGTCCATGCAACGTTATGGTGGGATGAACTACAAGCCAAATGTAGGAGAAACAGTAAGCAGAAGATTAAAAACTGGGATAGGATGGTAGCTAAGTTTAAAGCCAAATTTATCCCAAAGGATTACCAAATTAATATTTATAGAATATTGTAGAACCTGAAATAGAGGGGTTTATCAATGAAGGAGCACACTAAATAATTTTATAGACTAAACATCGGGGCTGGACAGAAAGAGAATGAAGATGAGAAGACAACCAGATATATCAATGGGATGAGATATGAAATACAAGAGAAGATTTGATCAAAAGAGAAGAGAAGTTCAATTCAAAGTTGGAGATGAAGTTTTATCTCATTTGAGAAAATAAAGGTTTCCAAGGGGAACATATAACAAGTTAAAGATGAAAAAGATAGGACCATGCAAGATTCTTAGAAAGTTTGTTGCCAATGCTTATGACATTGAGTTGCCAGACAATGTTGGGATATCACCGATATTCAATGTTGCAGACCTGTACCCGTACATGAGAAGAGAGATGAAGCAAGAGAATCAGATGATCAAAAAGAAATCCAGTGGGAAGAGCAATTGCCCACAATAGAAAAACATCAGATGGATAAAATCATTGAACATAGGGATGGAAAGAAAACTAGGAGAAAGACATATCCTAAATACTTAGTGAAGTGGAAAGATCATCCAATGAAAGATGTAAGTTGGGTCAGATAACCTGATATTCTGAAGCATGGATAAACAATGCAGGAGCTCATGGACAAGAGTCCATGGAATTTTTTTATCCAGAGAAGTATGATGCAGGAGCATCACCTTCAAAGTCAACAGTACACGTGTGGAGGAAGATGAATGTAATCTCAATAATGACAGAATTTCAAATAAAGCATTTAACTCAGAATTTAATTGGTTATTGAGATATTTTGTAAACAACAATTTAAAAATGTAACTTGTTTGTAAAGTCTTAAAGGACTGTAAGAAATGCAGATATGGAGTGTCGACTCTATCTGGCAATAACTAGTAGTTATTGTAATATGACAGAGTAGGTAATAACTTTGAATTTGATATGATAGATTTCAGACAGGACAAGAGAACTTGTGGAGATCGTCCTTAGATAGTTGAATTTTACATTATAATAGATCATAATGAATGAGTATTGTAAGAGAGATCAATAGAGCATATTAGAGTAACAAAAACACTATGTATTTTGATTTCATGAAGGAATAGAGAAGACAAAAATTACCCCAAATCCTTGGATTGTGTTCATCTCATGTGTGATTGAATGAATGTTATTTTGTGTGTATGATTTATTACAGTTCGTTCATGTATGATTGTTCGAGAGATTAACTGTATGAGTTCGTGATGAATATGGCTTGAGTTTCAATCATTTCTCTTTTGATACTTGTATGCAAGGTGTGCATCTCGAATGCAAGGAGTTTGTCGACTGAGTCTCAGATTGACTCAGAGGATTTCAGAGAGAATCAGAGAAATTCATATCAGGTGCAAGGTGTACACAACATCAAGAAGCCAACAAGCTTTGAAGGACCAACGTAGAAGAATGCCAAGTGGGCAAGAAGAATTTTATTTTCAAGAAAATCCTTCGAACTGAGTTATTTGAAATCCCGAGAACGCAAGGTGTGCGTGGGAGATCGAATCCTTTCAAGGATAGAATCTCAAAAGAGATAACACTTTTTCACAAGTGTTGGCGAAGTCTCAGAGACAGATTCGTTGGGAGAACAAAGGTTTGGAACCTTTGAAAGTGGATAAATCTTCCAGGTGGAGAGATATAAGAAGTTTAGGAGGAAGAACGACCATGACTGTCGAATCATAGGGAAGAAGATCGAAAGTCGTCGGATCAGAAGGAAGTGCGTGAACTTATCACTTTCTGTACAGAGGAGAGAAGCTATCGGAGTTTAAACTAGAGATTCCCGAAGTCTGGAACCCCAAAATAGAATATCTACCATCCGATCAGTGTGATAGATCTGAGCCATCAGACCATTGGAGGCGAAGACTAAGTGTTGGATCACCAAGAGGGATCATAGCTGTTGGTTTTTGTAAACTCGGGAGGGAGAGTTGTTTTGAAACTTTAGATTCCCAAAGTCCGGAGTCTCGGAACGCGAGGTGGAATCTCAGTCATTCTATCGATCAAGTGTGATCAAGTTTGAGACTTGAAACTCCCGGAGCATGGAGAGCCAGAGTATATCAGGACTGTTGAAACCAAGAGGGTAAGTGATCAGGAAGGACAGGTGGTAAGCGTTCAACATTTCACTGACTCACAGAGCAGAAAAGTCAAAGGGTAGATTTGTGAGAATTTGCGAAATCATTCCAACCATTGGATCTGGGGTGATAGGTGGCGGAGATCCACACACATCGAAGATTTGAGCATTGGGAGAGTCTGAACGGATGGTGTAAACTCTCGGAGGGGGAACCTTCGACGCGATATGGACCGTCAGATCGTAGGGGAATTGGAACCGTTGATCCATCGAAAAGGGATATCGACCTTTCGGGTATCGGACAACGGGAGATAAGTTGTACAGTTAATCCCCGATACACGAAATCCTGATGCCCTCAGAGGATGAGCCCCAAGTTGTGGTGAATGGTCACATGAGTGGAGATAAAGGAGAATATAGAATTCGATAATCTCTTTTCGAAGTTTCGGAAGTCGGGAAGCAAGGGTTGGTTCACTCACAAAGTCCTGACATGCAAAACCACGACTCACCTTTTGACTAGGCATGCGGTTACGACCCGTGGTCATGTGGAGGTGAAGCTCATGCCTGATTCTTGTATGCACGGGTTGAGTTTCATATTTGGACCCATGGACTTGTTTAGTAGAGGTTCCAGTAGGGACCCGAAAGAGCTGATCCAACTCATAGATTTAGAACGATCTAGTGACTGGGAGGTCAGCGTACCTTGTCGAGGTAGGGGGTATGCATCAAAGTGCATTATTTTGAATGTGTTATGAAGCAATGTTTCTTTTAGGTTGGTGCATTGCACTATGTTGCATTTGTTCTCTTTTTGTAAGGGATTTAGTTAAAGTGTAATCAGATATAGTTCAAAGACATGGTCATTTTACAGTTTGTTTAGAGGCCTTTTCCATGAACATACGGTGGAACTATATCCGTCTATGTCTTACGCATCTTAGCAGTGGTAGATGAGTATCATCATTATAGAGATTACTATGTATTTTCAATGCTTGTACAAAGAATTCATTACAAGTGTTTCTTTGTTATTGGCTTGTATTTTTCATCTTGTTTTGCAGTTGATAGATGATATGAAGATGGTGTAGGTATAAGTTTAGGGAGCACTGCATTATTTTCCATGCGTTGTGGTGCAATGTTGTTTTTTAGGTTTTTTGTAGTGGACTATGTTTCATTTTTCCTTCTTTTGTTGGGAGTTTGATTGTAGTATAGACAGTGATATTTCAGAAAGGTGGGGATTTTGTAGTTTTCCCAGAGGCTTTTGCTATGTGAGATTCATATCTATGTAGAGGGCGCACATATGACTAATGAAATTTTTTTGTCTAGCCTCAACAATGGTCAATTAAAAATCATCATGACAATAGATTGTTCAAATAACTCGTTGACCTAGGTTTACGAGAAGGCAAAGAGAAATATGCCAATTTGCTAAGATGTCTTTTACAGATATCAGATAGTTTTCAGATAAAAATGGCAATAAGAAAAAACCATGGAGTGTAAATGTGTTGAACCTTCACAAAATAGATCTAGCTAGGAAATATTACACACATTTGCAGAGAGAAATTGAGAAAGAAGAAGAAGGAGAGAAAGAATGGAAGAATTCTCATTAACAATTATGAATAATGAATAATTTACACTTGATATACTCTATATAACTCAATGAATGCACACTGGAGGAGAGACAATGTGCCATAGTGGTGGTCTAGAGTGATCTGGGCACACATCAGTAGTTACGAGAGTGAACTTCCACCTAGTCTAGTCTCTTAGGCAGTTACAAGAGTGAATTGCCACCTAGCTGAGTTAACTAGTCAACCGGTCTTCAATTAACTGACTGAACAAAGTGTAGTGAGGAGTAGATCAAGGAATCAAGGGTAATTCACTAGTTTGGTGATGATCCCAAGGCAAGTGCGTATTATCATGGTGATGATCCCAATTTTTCATTGTGATAAAACCAATGCAATATCTAGACTCAACTCAACTAGTCAAACTGAAGTGTCAACTGAAGAGAATATTTTCCAGGTGGAATATTCTATCCTAAAAAATAGGAGAATAGATAAATGACTAATAATGACTAATAAAAAAGGTAAAAACTTAGGAAAAAGAAATCCTAGGTGTGTGTTGGAGTAACTTCAACAACCCCCATGAACATCACTATGGTGAAAATAAAGAATGGGTCTCGACAACGAGGCCATGTTAAGTACCTAGATACAAAAGATAAACTGAAATAAAGTGAGGAAAGAGGGAAAACCTTTTGGGAAACCCCCCCCCTCAAGGTACAATGTATGTAAAAACAAGAACTAATAGTTGCAAGGAAACTATATTCTTCACTCCAAGACGACTTCGCATAGAATGGAACTTCTGCTCAGTGAAGGTATTGGTGAAGATGTCTATCATTTGTTTTTCTGAAGGACAAAACTTAAGGTCAATGATCCCCTCATGTACTAAGTCCCATATGTAGTGCATGTGGATCTCGATGTGCTTCATCAGTTGCCTCTGAACTGGATCTCTGCAGAACTTCAGAGTGCTCTAGATGTCACACTAGATGATGATTTATCTATGAAACTGAATGCCCAACTTAGTCAGAAAATGTTGTAGACACATAGCTTGAATGGTTATGTTAACTACCCCTTTGTACTTTGCCTCGGTTGAAGATAGAGCAATGGAAGATTGTGTCTTGCTCGACCAATAGATAGGCCTAGAACCAAGACTGAGTGAGTAACCAAATGTGGATTTACGATCAATGCTATTGCCAGCCCAGTCAGAATCAGAAACCCAATGAGATCTAATGTAGAGTCTGTTGCATAATGAATCCCAAAGGTGATGGTTCCTTGTATGTATCGAAGGATACACTTTGCATCCTTCCAATGTATCTGATACGACTCTTGCATGAACCTGGAAACTACGCCAACTGCATAGGAGAGGTCTTTTCTGGAGTGTGTGAGATACAACAAGATCCCCACTAGTTGTCTGTATAGTGTGTTGTCAACCAGTGGATTCTCCCCGCCATCCTGAAGTTTGTCTCCTGATAGGAAATGATTCGGAGAAGACTTGCGGTCTTTCATGTGAAATCTGTCAAGGAGATCTCGTGCATACTTGGCCTGAGACAGTTTGATGCCTGACACATCCTGACTGATCTCGAGTCCAAGGAAGAAGTGTAGTGGACCCATGTTCATCATCAAAAACCTGTCATGTATAATCCTCTTGACTACAACAATCATTGAAGTCGATCACCCAATGATCAACAAATCATCAACATATATAACTAAGAGTAGAAGTGAATAATCCGTCCTAAGCATGTAGACATTTGGGTTTGATTTACAATGTACAAAGTTCTATGACAACATGTAGGAATACATCATGGCATACCATGCCCTTGGAGCCTTGTTGAGGCCATAAAGGGACTTCTTTAGTTGACAGAACAAAGATGAGTCCTGCATAAATCCCCGAGGCTTCTCCATATAGATCTCCTCACAGAGATCACCATGAAGAAATGAATTCTTCATGTTCATCTGATGGAATTTCCATCCCTTGGCTACCGCAATGGAAAGTGCCAATCATATGGAATCCATCTTCGCTACTGAAGTGAAGGTATCATCATAGTCAATCCCATGCACCTACTGAAATCCTTTGGAAACAAGCTTAGCTTTGTATCAGCTAATTTGTCCATCCGTTGCGCTCTTGGTCTTGTATGCCCATTTTCATATCACAAGTTTCCTCCCAAAAGGAAGGGGAACTAGATCCCAAGTCTGGTTCTCGAGGACGGAGTTGTACTCCTCCTGCATGGGGGATTCCCAAAAGTGATTTCCAATAGCCTCTCCATAAGATTGTGGATCTGAAGAATGAACCAAGAAAATATGCCTGGAGGGAAATGGTTCAGTGGTAGTGAGTGCTATAGGAGGATTCTCGAAATCAAAATGAGTCCTCCTAGTATCTGTTGTATCACCAATGGGATCCCCTACATCGCGAAGAGTAGTATGTTCCCACTTGGGCCTCTGCTCTGGCTCTGCAACTGCATTTGGATGCTCTGGATCTGCATCTGACTATACTGACTCTGAATCTGAATCATCTTAGTCCTTTGAATCATAACTCTCATCTGAATAATATTTAGCATGTGCATGCTCATCATCTCGAACATGTGGAAGAATGAAGGTGTTTGCATGTGGCTGCTAAGGTACATGCGAGACACTTTCCTCTAATTGGACACTATGCTCAATGATGAGCCAGTCTGAGGAAAGATCAATAAGCCTATATCCCTTCACACCATTGTGGTATCCAACAAAAATACACTCAGTTCTCTATGGATTAAGTGCCTTCCTCTTTTCAGAGGGAATCTAGGCCCATGCACGTGAACCGAAAATGTGAAAGTGGGTCACTTCTAGTTTGAGGGCACTCCAAGCCTCGTAGGGGGTCTTATCCTTGACATATCTATGGGAAGATATATTTTGGATGCATGTTTCACAATTAAGTGCTTCGGGCCATAGTCTTTCTGGTAGTGACTTTGCATGCAACATGCAAGATGTCATCTCCTTTAGAGATCTGTTTTTTTGCTCACCAACTATATTTTGTTGTGGAGTATAGGGAAATGTGTGCTAAAAATGAATCCTTTTGCTCATGGAAAATATTATGGATCTCATGGTTTACATATTCTCCCTCGTTATCTATTTAGAGGAATTTGATATTCTTTCCGGATTGTGTCTCAACTAGGGCTTTGAAATCTTTGAGGTGTTGAAAGACCTCGGATTTTTGCTTGAGAAAGTAGATCCATGTAAAACGTGAGAAATCATCAAACAAAATGAGAAAAAACCTCTCTTTGATGATAAATGGATGCGGAAAAGGACCCATAAGGTCACTATGGATCAGATCTAAAGGCGTGGAGTCTCTATGAGAGTTTCCTTTGCCTAATTTCTCTTGAGGGTGTTTTTCGAGAACACATTCCCTCACATACTCCCTTGGAGAAATGGATGTTTGGTAGACCATCAACCAATATTTGATTTCTAAGTTTTTTCATGTATCTAAAATTCAAATGTCCAAACCTTTCATGCCATATCCTACTAGTTTCATCAGCATGAGTAAGCAGTAAAGCAGAGTTAGGTTCAATGAATTCAGAAAAAGTATACAATCTAGACTGATGATTTACCTCACCAGTTGTAACCCTGGATTTGGTTTGCATGTCATAGATGTCCATGGAATTTGGTGTGAATATGAATTTCTTTCCAGTGTCAAATTCATCATATGATACACGAAGAGAAGGTTGAAAAAAAGTTTGGGAACGTGCAACACATTCTTGAAGCTTCCGTCGGCGAGTTCAATCCTTCCTTTGTCAGTGACTTTGACAAAAGAGTTGTCCCACATCATAATAGGAGGACCTTTGCATGCATCCAATGAAGAATAGAGTGCTTTTGAGGCAGCCATGTGATGTGATGCTCCTGAATCTACGATCCAAGCATCAGGAGAGGAGTTGATGGCAATCAAGGCATGGCTAGAATTAACTTTCTTGGGATTTTGATCATCTGTCTTCTTCTTCTTGGCACCCTCAGGGATGCGATCTCCAAGGATTTTTTGCTGAAGTATTTGAGTCATTAGATCTTTTTTTTTTTGCATGCATGCAGATTTTGGATGGAATCCTTTGTGACAATACGTACATTTCTCCCCTTTTCTTCCCTTTTCCCCTTTGGATCCAGAGGCATCAGTGAAGGGTTTTGTGTACCCTTCCTTCTTAGGATGTGCATGATCTTTCCTTTTGTATTTATCTTTAAATTTCTGATATTTATGGCTTCCATCTTGCATAGTGAGTGCATGCACCTTTGGGACTTTGATTTTTCCCATGTTGATGAGCTTGGTTTGCTCTTGTGTCAGGGATTCGATAAATTCCTCAAGAGAAGGCATCTTCTAGGTGGCTCTAGAGGTGAATATAATAAAATGGAATGTGGATACGAATAAATATAATTCAGAACCAAGTTTGGAGAGAATGGTGAGAACCATTTGTTTCTCCTCCTTAGATTTATCAACCCCACAAGCTTTGAGTTGCGACAGTAAATCCTTGAATTTCGTAAGGAGATATTGGATATTTTTGAAGATTTTTGGATCCAATGTGAGAAATTCCACTTCCATAATGTGTCCCCTCATCTCATCATGTTTTCCAAAGATCCCTTCCAAGGTGGTTCAGGCTTCATTGGGAGTTTTACAGGAATATATGTGAAAAAGAAGATCAGGAGAAATAAGACTGCAAATTGTTCTGAGTGCTTCATCCATTCGATTTAAGTACTTGGATTTTTCTATGGATGATGTCGGTTTTGTATCTGTATTCAAGTTTAACCTGTACAATCCTCTCGTTCGGAGATGTATGGATTTTTTATCCTTCCATGCAAAGTAGTTGTAAGGTGTAATAATGAATTCTTTTTGGAAATCCATCTTTCCGATGTCTTCAATCTTTTGTACCTGCAAAAACTTTGGTGTAGCTTTTGCTTAGAAGTCTTTTTTCTTTGATACAATGTAAACGTGTTGAACTTGCAAAAAATAAATCTATCTAGAAAATAATACACACATTTGCAAAGATAAATTGAGGAAGAAGAAGAAGGAGAGAAAGAATGGAAGAATTTTCATTAACCGTTATGAATAATGAATAATTCACACATGATATACTCTGTATAACTCAATGAATGCACACTGAAGGAGAACTAATGTGCCATAGTGGTGTTATAGAGTGATTTGGACACACACCAACAGCTACGAGAGTGAAATTCCACCTAGTCTAGTCTCTTAGGCAGTTACGGGAGTGAACTTCCACCTGGCT
>JZKD02S1745676.1:25100-38341 GCA_000966675.3 Picea glauca | reverse complement strand
TTAAGTTATTAATAGATGAAGTCTTTCAGGCATGTGCTAATCCCCATACATAATCCACCTAATTCATCTTTGGCTATCCATTGGTTTCTTTTGGGATGTGGAAATGGAATCCCCTATAGGGAAGATAACTTCATCCCATGCCCAATCAACAAATTCTTTCATTGCAATTTGATGCTTGGAAAAGTTGGAAGGACACTAAGAATTTTGCATTCAATGAGGCCACTTTCAACAAATGGTATGACTAGATGATTAGAGTTACTAAACCCATTTTGTGAATCCCATAGGTGCTACAAGTGAATAAATTTTGGTTTGGTATGAACATGGACAATACATTTATGCAGCCATGAGGGACTGATGTTGATAAATTCCATGCCATTTCTTTGTGCTATTACTTGATAGAATCATCTTTTGATACATTCCATGCCATTTCTTTGCCCCATTTCCAATTGCAACAACCAATCCATCTCTGCCTTTGCTGAAGCTTGAGCCAACCAATGATTTTCTCCGAGATCTTGTAGAATTTGGCAACCGGAATGGGCTGGTCAGTGTTGAAGAAACCTTCTGTGCCTTTTATGAACTTGAGAAACATAATGCCTCACCTCTTTTCAACATTTTTTTTTTTAAATATTCAGGTCCATCGGTCTTTCAACTACTACAGGTCAGACTTCCGACGGGAAATGCTCCCAGCAAAGCACCGAAACTACAACACGCTCGTCGGTTGCATCGGTGGGATAGCGTCGGAATATTCGTCGGTAGACCGATAGATGTCGTCGGTAGTTTTCTGGTTGTCCTTTGAAATTAAATTTCTAAAGTCCGTTGGTCGTCAGATGTTAGGGAAGTTGGAATACTAACGATAGTCCAACGTCAGAAAAACCACGAGTGATTTGTTGACGCCTATTGAGCTCTTGTAAGTAGTGGTTGAGTGATGTCAAACTTCGGGGGTATGGCAATAGGGTGCCATACATTCTGTCCATTTATAGTAGTGATGTGTGGCGTTTTCTCCTAAATTGGAGCAAATCAATTTATTATAAATCAGTAATCTTTTTTTCAAATTACGTCCCTTTTCACAATCACGGATGTAGAACTATTAGAAATGCTAAGGTGTGGGAGGGTGAACTATGAAGGTTCTCAAAAAAAGGTGTAAAAACAACATTGTTTGAAGTACACCAAGAATAACAATGCGGGGTGGATGATGATTGTAGACTTTGGACCCTTTTGTTGATTATTCATGCAACTTATGGTCTAAGTTAGGGAGAAGTGCATTGTTTTCCATGTGCTATAATGCATTTTTGTTTTTAGGTTGGTGGATTGGACTGTGTTTCATATGTTCTTCTTTTGTTGGGGCTTTAATTGTAGTATAGGAAAATATATTTTGGAAAGATGGGCATTTTGCAGTTTGCGTGAATGATTTTGCTATGGATATATGGAGACAGTTTGTCCGACTATGTGTTGGGAATATAGGCAGTCTCAGATGGGTATTGTTGACAGAGACAATGTTGTTTGTTTTCAATGCTTATGTAGAGAGTTCATGCCATTTATGGTCATGTTGTCCCTTACATATGCAGGGAAAATTGTGATAGGGGATGTAATTTGGATGTAATAGGGGATGCAATTTGGACTTTGACGGATTTGTAAGGAAAGGCCAGTCATTTTGAGATTTTGTGCTATGTGAGAGGAATAGTTGTGTATAATGTGAAGATATGGTTATTTCAAAACCTCCATTCAACCTCAAAATTGGCAAGTGGAAGGCTCGTGAGAAGTAAATTGTTGTAATAGTTGGAAGACCTAGGATTATGACAAGTCAAAGAGAAGTATGCCAATTTGATAAAATGTATTTTACAAATACAGGATACCTTTCGAGTAGCAATAGCCATAATACAAAACCATGGAGCATTTTACTGATAGGCAACATATTTGCTTGACACTGTTTCTAGATGTGTGGCATTTCATCCTAAATTGGAGAAAACAAATTTATTGTAAATCATACATCTATTTTGCAAATTACGTCTCTTGTAAAAATGGTAGGTGCATAACTATTGGAAATGCTAAGGTGCGGGAGGGTGGTTTGTGCAATTTCTCCACACAAGGCTTATAAATACATAGTCTTAAGTATGCAACGTATAATTGTGTGGGGTTGAAGAATTTTGACCCTTGCCCTGAGAATTCATGCAACTTATTGTCTGGCATTGGAAGAGTTGGTTACATAGAGACTTTTCCAATTGGAAAAGAAATGCCATCAGTACTTTCGCATAGGTGTATTCTACACAAAGTCTGTACATTGTCTATTTAGCACCTGGTTTATATTCAAATCTTTTGCAGAGAACTGATAGGTCTGATGTTCGTGCATTTCTCTAGTCGTGAATCTGGTATGATGCTTGATGATGGGTGTTGTATGCACAGTGCAGTTACCAGGATTCATTCATATTTGCATTGACATTGGTGTGGTATTTAAGCAAACTAGTTATCACTTATGAGTTGTGTTGCTAGAACAAATGGTTGAATGAGATATTCTTGATGTGCATTATATATATAAAAAGAAAAATTGTTGCATATTGTCCAAAGATATATGGGTCGCAGAGTTGTCGTCACGTCAAGGCTAATAGCAAGATTCATATCGTCCAAAATGTATTTTACACATATATTGGCTACGTTTCCAGTAACAATGATAGTAATACAAACCCATGTAGTAGTCTGCATATAAGAAACACATTTTATTTACAGTGTTTCTAGATGAGTGCACTTCCATCCTGGATCATAATAAATCAATTTACGATAAATCGGGGACCTGTGTTGCAAATGGCATTGCTTGTGACAATCAAGGATGTGAATCTATTGAAAATGCAGAAGGGTAGAAGTTTGGAAATACAAGAGAGTGGACGGTGTTGGGTCTCCACACAAGGATTGGAAAATAGACCACATTAAGTGCACCAAGTATATCTATGAACATATGGAAGAAATACGTTCAATAATTTCCTATGCAGGTTGGCAGTGAATAAGGAATATGGCTAGAACAACTAGCATTGTGTATTTTCAATGCATGTGAAAATAATTCATGCCACTTATTTTTGTGAAGTTTGGAAATTGATATTGCAAAAGTTCTATCCAACATCAAAAGTGGTGAAGTAAGAACGGTTTTGAGTAGCAACTTATCGAAAGTCAAATAGATCACAAAGCTAGTATTACCCAAATTCCAAAAGAAATATGTCAATCAGGTAAAATGTCTTTCAGACATATATCAAATACTTATAGAATAGGAATACGCATAATAAAAAAGCATCGAGCAATCTGCAAATAAGCATTTCATTTTCTTGCTAGTGTTTCTAGATGCATGGACTTCCATCCTAAGGGGGGGTAGTGAATTTATCATATATCGGTGACCTAGTTTGTGAATTGCATTGCTTGTCACAATGGCATATGTGAGAGTGCTACGAATGTGAAAATTTTGAAGTATAGCAAACAGTGAGGATGTTTGATGCAAATTGTCCACACACCGCTTGAAAATATAGCGTGTTCAGTACACCAAGTATCATTTTGCGAACCAGATGATGATTCAAAATAGACTGAGCAAACGCTTCTTTTATTTTTAGTTCTTGTGCATAATTATGGAGTTTTGAGCTTTGGGATGAGAATTCATGTCACTTATGGTTTGTCATTTGCAAATTTGGTTGCATAGACGCTTGTGTGATTGGAAGAATGATGTGACCACTGCTTCCCCATAGATGTATAATGCACAAACGATATTCCTTGTCTATTTAGCACTTGGTCTATATTCAAATCCTATGCAAATAACAATTAGATATGTTCTTCATGCAGTTCCACAGTTCCGCATCTTGCATCATGTTTGATAGTGTGTGTTTTATGCATAGGACAATTACTTGGTTTCTTCAATTTTGCATTAGAATTTGCTTTGCAGTGGTTCTAGATGTGTGGCATTGTGTACTAGAATGGAGAAAATCAAATTATGATAAATCAATGACCTGCATATCAAATTACGTTGCTTGTCACAATCAGGGATGCATAATTGTCGGAAGGGTGAAAGTGTAGCAATGCGGAAAGATGAGTGGTGTGTGTTCACTGCACAACAATTAAACATAAGTTTTCTTAGGTAGACCAGGTATAAGTATGGACATTTTGTAGCACTAGGTGTAGGAATGTATTGCACACTTTGGAAGTGGCAAAAATTCATGGCGCTTATTATTGTGCGACTTTACAGGAGTTGTTGCAAAATATTTGTCCAACATCAAAAGAAGCGAAGTAAGAATTCTTTTGAGTAGAAAAGTATCCAAGAAAAATAGATCACAGACCTGACATTACCTGTTAACCAAGAGCAAGATGCGAGTATGTGGAACTATGTTTTACACATATATCAGTTAGACCATGGAGCAAATTACAGACAAGAAACAGATTTTCTTCACATCGCTTCTAGATGCATCTCATTTGGTCCCAGAGCATAGAATTTAATCATAGTGTGTGTTGTATGCATAGTATAGTTACTTGGTTTTATTCAAACTTGCATTGGCATTGGTGGGTTTTTTAAGCAAAACTAGTTGTCTTTTATCAACTATGTTGCTGGATCAAATCATTGAATGACATATTCTTGATGTGCATCACATATGCGAAAAAAATGAGTGCTTGGTTCATATTTTTCCTTTTTCAACGGTGGAGAAAATTTGACAAGACCTATATTACAATCTTTATATATGGAAAATGACTCAAAGATAAACAAAGAAACAAAGACAAAAGCAAGGTATCCTTTTTCAAGATTGTTTTTTCTTTTCTTTTTTTAAAGGTTAATTCTAATGTATAGATATATATTCCTAGTTGTTGAATGCCATAGTCATAACTTGAGCATCATTTGAATGAAAAAAATTAAAGAGAACAAAAGCATGTTTTGATATTCTTGCTACATATTTAGGAAGTTCTTTTTTATGTGTTGGATCAAGAAATTGTGTGGGCCATTGCAAGTAGTTGATATGGAAGATGTTATGGTCATAGAGAAAATAAAATAGCCTAATATTATAATGATTTTTAAAGATGTAATACAATTTTTTTGGCAGCAAACAAACAGTAAAGATTTAAAAACATTCTTCTCAACCAACTTTTACATGAATAGAACCTAGGTGGAGGAGATACCACTCCATCTCACAACCATTAAAGCTAGACCCAATTGACATTGAAATATAAACTATTAATAAACCTACAAATTTTTTTGTTTTAATGTTTTTAATTAAAATGAAAATATTCATATTGAATTATTATTATTAATTGTTTTGATCATTTATCAATTGAATAATATCTAATTATGATTAAATATTTCAACAATTCAATTTCATAACTTGTGTATTTTCTTTTTAAATTGTTACTTTTATTTTAAATTTGGTAAATCATATATTAAAAAATTAATTAAAAATTGTATTTATTATATATGGTCATCTTTATCTAAAATGCATAGAATTTACTATTTTTAAATGAAATTTCAAGTTAAAAATTCTAAGAAAATTGAGTTCTAGGTATAGTTAAGATCAAAGTGCTAAAAACATAGTTTTTATGAGCCTCCAAAGGTTTTAAGGGTATCCAAAACCTCAAAAAATTCCTTAAACAACCAACAACTATGTCAACTTTGGATTATTTGCTTGCTTGATCAAATTTAGAAGAGAACGGAATTTTCAAAGCCTTTTCAACGGAACTTGGTGGTACCCGTGGTAACTTGGGTAGGTCGCTGCTCCTAGGATCCTCTAACCCTTCATCGGGCTGGTTCCCTCCCACCTCCGCCGTTCGATCAAAGCTCTGACCCACTTTTATATTAATGTTAATGTTAGTAAACAATACAATATATATTATATATTGTAATTTTATTTTATTTTAATAAAAAAATAATTTTTAATCATAAAACAAAAAACATATTACATCAATTTTTGAATTTATTTAAAAGATAGTTAAATATTATTTTTAATATTTAAAAAAGTATTAATAATAAATTATTAAAAATCTCATAAAATTTAAATAATTTTTTTATAATTTATATAATTATTAAATTGAAAAATAAAATACAATAATCATTATCTTAAATAAAAAATATAATCATTATCTTAAATAAAAAATATAATCATTACCTTAAATAAAAACTAAAACTAAAAATTAAAAAGTTAACAAAATAAAAACAACTACAAAGAGAAAATCGTATAGAATATAAACACTTTAGAAAAGGTATTAGAACTTGAGAGCCTATTTCAATAATAATAGGTAATTAAATTAATTTAGTTTGCAAGATATATGTTAAGCCATTTTATTAAAGAAAACAATCAATTTTCATGGAAGCAAAATCCACCCCGACATACTCGAAACGGAAAAAAGAAAGTAAGTTAAGATTCTAATAATGTGGCACAATGTGAACGCTTTTTCTTAGTCTCCTGAAATTGATCTTGATCTCGTCCACATTCAAGCCTGACTTCTATAATAATTTTGATTTTGATAGCATCGAGTCGTCTTGAAAGTCACCAATCCAAAGTCTTTTCATGGAAGAAAATAATCAATATTCATCCATCAAACACGTACCATCTCAATATCGGAATCCAAAGTTGATTTCAATGGCATCGAGTGGCCTTGAAAGTTACCAATCATAAATCTTTTTCCAAAAGAAAATAAACAACTTTCTAGCATATGGTCCCCTTGAAAGTTACCCATCATAAATCCTTTTATGAAAGAAAATAATCAATTTTCGTTCACATATATCTACTCCACACCTAACGATAAAAATTGAAGCCTTTCTTATCGTTTTCAATGAGATCAATGTTATCTTTTATATATATATATATATATATATAAAAAAGAAAAGATATAAACTTTCAAAATCACGAATAATAAATCATGACAAGTATCATAAAATAACAAAAGAAGAGTTAGATTTCCAATAACCTATCAATATCCTAATTTTCAATGTTTGGTTCGTGAATGAGCATTGGTTCATCACACAATACTTGCCTATGGTGTCTAAAGACTAAAATAATCTTTATTTTAATTGGCTCTTATATTTTCCTTGATAAGGTGTATCTTCCCATAGTGTGTCCTTTTGTAGCATTAAATCCATCACATAGCTCACACCTAAATAAATATAATATCATTGTATTGGTGTATATACCATTTTATGTGTTACTTAATGAAATCCTCCCAAATAAGCTTAGACACCTTGTCTTTGTGAACCCCAGTGTGAAGTCATGTGTTATGAGCTTTGTCGATTCTTGTCAATATGAGAATTGACATCGTATTTAGTTTACATACTTTATATTTTTAATGCCACAGTCACAGGTGAGTGCAAGCTAATGGTGGTCTCTCATGATGCATTATTCAAAGTACTTTTACAATGAATTTGAATATGGTGTAACAACATGAAACATAAGAAATTGAATTATCTTTATGAATATACAAATTTTATTCATAGACATTGTGAATAACTAGGTCAAGTTTGATTTTTTATAACAATGGTATCTTATTTTTCCAACAAAATATAAGGCATATGTTTTTAGTCGTGCAAGTGGTTGAGTGTTTTAACGATGGAATTTCGTTCCAAAAACTTGTATACTTGTACAAAATTCATTTTTCTTATGCTATGTATTTTTTCAAAATTTTTAATATTAATTTTATATATTTTTTAAATTATCGAAGACAACATATGCTTGAAACTACAACGTCTTTTGTTCGTACAGGCTAAAAGGGTCTTAACATGATCAAAACATTTTTTTTTTTTCATATCATAGGTATCGGTCTCCTTTAGTGCCACATATAACTCATTTGAGAAATGGTTAAGCTGATAAAATGTTATAGTAGAAATAAGAGAGGTATGTATTCTAGAATTTTGATAAAGACATATATATAGAGAGGGGTATTCACAAAAATAGAGGTTTTTATGAATTTGCACACTGAACCACTAGGTTTGTCATCCTGAACCTAAATCTGAGCCAACCAAGTCAGCGTACACCTTGTTAATCCCACCCAAAAAAAATGAATTCAAACAAATGGGCATGCGCTCTAGGAGCGTGCATGTGCTTTAGAACGCATGTGCACTTCTAAAAAAATCATTTCCTTCCTTCTCTATAATTGTCCTCTATCTCCTACATCTACCCCCCCTCTCTATATCACTCTCACTCTCCCTCTCTACCCCCCCTTATATATCTCCCTCTCTCTCCCTCACACTCCTATACATGGTAAGACCTAGATATGGCAAGATTTCAACATCACAAGGCATGTAAATACCTAGAGCTAGATCTTACCTTGACATGCCTCGGACTCTCACACCTACTCCCTCTCTATCCCCCACCTTCTTCCACTCTCTCTCTCTCTCTCCGCCCCTTTTTCCCTCACTCCCCTCTCTCTTCCACTTCTATTGCACCCTTTCTCTCTCTCCTCGTTGTTAGTCTCAGTCTCACTCCCTCTGCCCCTATTTCTCTCTCTATCCCCACTCTTTGTCTCCCTCTGTATCCGCCCCTTCCTCTCAGTCTCTCTCTATCCCCTTCTATGTCTCCCTCTCTTCTTCCCTTCCTTTCACTATCCCTCTCTCTACGCCCCTATCTTTATCCCTCTCATCCCTCTCACACTTTGTCTCTACCTGTCCTCTTTGTCTTGCTCTTTCCGCCCCCCTTCCTCCCTCTCTTCCTCTACCCATTGTTGAGGCTCAAAAATGTCATATTTTGATCCACCTTTCCCTTCATCATTATTCACATTTCAGTGCCCCATTAACCTTTCATGATATCCTTTTCATAAATATATTTGGGTTTCACCTTATTATTCTCCACTTTATTCATTTTAGTATTAAAAGGGAATTTGTGATTAAATATTAGAAAATCGACATGTTTTCATATATATCTAAAAAATGTGTGAGCTTTGTAATGTGTAGGAATATTTGAAGGATTAATTCAAAAAGACTTCTCGAATACTTCCTCCACCATTTCAATATTTGAGGATATAATTCAAGCCTATTCCAAGGAGAAGATCATGGAGATTTGGTTGACATATCTTATCTAGGAATTGTGAGAGATATGTGTGAGGATTTGAAGGGATCATATTTTGTAATAATGGGAAAATAGTTGAGAGAATAGTGGATTTGTAATTATGAGATGGTTATCTTATCTTCAAGGCTCTCATGTATAAAAGAGAGTGCTCTCTCTTCATGAGGGGAGTAGTGATAATTGAGGAATAATTTGGTAGTCAGTCAGTAGTCATTGAGAAGTCCTTAGGATTTGAAAGAGAATGAGATTTTTAGCTTTGATTCATAGTTTTGGTTTCCTTTCTTTCACTATTATGTTATGAAGATTGATTTGATTATTGTAATATAAGATTGATTCATTGGTGTGATATCACATATGTTGTTGTGTCATTCAACTCTTCACATGTTGTATTGTTTTTTCTTCATGTAGTTCTCCATTCCTAGATTAATTTCATTTCAGTCGTGTGTTTCAAATTCCTGCATTATATTAATGATTCAATTTAAGTGGTATCTTAAACATTAGATTAGATTAGTTATGCTTCAATCCTGCATATACTTTGCATGTGATTCGTAAGTTTACAAACCTCAGATTGACAAATTAGATAGTTGGGCAAGTATTACAATGCAATTAATTCAACATTAGTTCAGCTGAATGTAACGACTTCCGTTCCCTTGTTATGATTGTTGTTCCCTTTACAGGAAGTGTTGTTCATTTGAATAGAACAATTGTCATTCCCTTCACGATTAATGTTCCTTTACAATTAATGTTCCTTTACAGGTGTTGCATCTCTAGAGGATGAGGTATTGAAAACAGAAGGTAAGAACCTATGTATGAAACAATTAAAATGATTGTGCTAGCACCTACCTTTGGCTGATGCATAGAGGTTGTTTTTAGGACATCTTTAGAGCCCAAAATTTTGGCGTCGGTGTCGGGGAAGCACAGTGGATTGAGGTATTGGTTTCTTTTTCATTTCAATTCATGCAAGTGTGATCTAGATGTGTTGGTAAGGGGTAATAGAAGCTACTTGAGTGGAGACTCCTCATGTTCTCCTTGCCAACTACGTAAGTGTGAAATTCAATTTCTGCAAAGAGTGTTTCAATTCCTACAAGAGTAATTTCAATTTTTGCAAATAGTGTTTCAATTCCTGCAAGTGTGAATTTCAATTTATGCAAGCGTGTTTAATTTATGAATGTGTGATCTACATGTGTTGGTACTAAGGGTCATAGAAGCTACTACAGTGGAGAATCCTCATTGTCCCTACCAATTATCAAGAGAGTTTAATTTCCGCAGCTATGAAGAGTAATTGTTTTCTGTTTCAGTAAGAGTGTTTTTATTTAAGTTTTCTTCATTTAGATTTCAATTTTGGGTGCTATAAGAATCTCTCTAACAAGATGGTTTAACAATGGATTTAAGATTGGAACAAATCACTCAGATCTTAGCAAAAGTTGGGATATCCTCTTCTATGGAAGAGGAGATATTGACAACAGCCGAAAGCTTATTTACTCCTCCTGAGGCAAACAAAGAATCAACATACGAAGAATCTTGCATATTTAATGAAGAACCATTAGGCGAGCAGGAGGTCGAGGAGGAAAGCGAGGAGATGCAACATGATCTGAGAAAGACAAATTGTGCCTACGAAAGCCCGATCGAAAGATGGTTTCAAGTGAGTACTAGGTTAGTTCCTTTTAGTTTTTCTTTTTATTTTCTTAATTTACAGCTTCAACCACTAATTTCACACGTTCATACATATTTCCGATTGTCATTTGAGAAATTGAAAGATAACATATTATTATTATTGTTGCGTGCATGGCTACATTGGTTATTTGACTACACGTAACTAATCTCTCATTTTTAATTAGAGTAGTGTAGGTAGGAGTTTTTTTCAAGTTTTTATTTTTATTTATTAGAATAAGTATGCTCTCCTCCACGCTTCATGCGATCACGAGGATCAAAAAGTAGGATGATTGATTGATTTCAGAAAAATTAATTGACTGACGAAAAATTTCCTAATCTATTTTCCGTCTACAATTTGTTTCCATTTGGTCACAAATTTGTAATAAGTTTGCAAAATCATTTTTTATTTTTAAGATAAATACATAAATAAGAATTTTCTCTTTTGTCTGGAAATCAAAAACAATAAAATAGTAAGTATGTGAGAAAAAGAATATAAAAAATGAATAAGAAGGTCTGCAATTTATGCAAGATAAAAGGCAGGTGACAGATAATTCTCACGCAACAACCCTCCCAATATCCAATCTCATTTTTAAACTTTGGCCTGGTTTATTTTTGGTTTCCATGCCATGTTTTTGCTCTCGCCCCTTATCCTGTAGATGCCTAGAAATAACCCTGCAAACAAATAAAATATCATGAATTTTAAATGCACAAAAACCACCACATAAGCTTGATCGAACAAATAAGCAATCTGCAATTTCATGAGAGCCTGGTTCATTGCAAAAACTGGCCCAGTCACAAAGCTTGTTTATAAAGCAGTTAGAGAGATTTGTAGAGGTGGTCCATTTGATTTGGTTTCTCTCTCTGCCTATTTGTCAAGCAAGAAGGGTTCCCAGTCTCTTAAATTGGATCCATATGCTTCAATTATTCCATGTTCCACCGTACGTCCGGATTCGGCCTCACGTTTAGCACATCAACATACAGTATGCACGAGCCATAGCATTGGCATAAAAGATCAATATCATAGAGCCCACCATTTCAGTTCTAAATATGAGTGACTACAATGACATGGTTGATAGGATCATGATAAATTATGATGACAATGTTGTGCTAAGGGAATTGAGGCAACAAACAAAATTTAAGCTCGTTTATGAGGTAGACGAAAATCATGTTACGATTCTGGATTCAATCATCAAGGAAATCAAAGAAGTTGCACTGTAACATTAAGAAGGACTTTGGTTTTCTCGACTTCTGGCTTAATAACAATGCCATGCATTCAAAAACATTTATGTCAGAGGTTGCTAGAATAAATCCTATTTGATTGATTTGCGGAAATATTCTTCCATATTTAATGATCTTATTTCCAAACCGTCAACCTCCATGTCAAGTTTGCTGCAGTCCCAAAAATTGAAAACGATATGCTACCCATAAATATTGAGTGTGTTTCTAACAGAATGTAGGGATTTCGATTGGAAACGGGGTTACGAGTTTTCCATGAGGGCACGAGTGTTATCAATGAATGATTGATTGGGATACGTTTTTTGTGGATCTTGTATGGTAAATGGACCAAATCCCTCTGTCTCTGGCCTTTCCCTGAAAAATAATCTTTAGTTGAGATCGATTTCCTGGAAGAAACAATTTTGGGCGAGTAAGATTTCAGCTCTTTGGTGTCGGTTTCCTAGCAGAAAAAATTTGGGTCCGAGATAGTTGGAAAGGTAAAACTTCTATCCAATTTCTAATAGCCCAAGTAGAAAATCCAAATATTGAGTGGCCAAAATCAGATCAAAGGTACAGGGAAACGTTCATTGGAAAGAAGGATTTATTGAAATCATGGCTGAATAGAATTTCACCAACTATTTCAAGATATATTTCACTTGATTCTATTGTGGCAGACGTTGTTTCTTCATTGTTGTACATATTGTCACCACCAGCTTTGAGGCCTGTGGCATCACAACTATTATCATAAAAATAACATGAAGAAATAATTGAACTAGTAAACACAATAATTGATTATGCAATAATTTACAAGAAAGCGAAAGTCATGTCGCCAAATGGGACTCAGATACAAGATTCAACATCAGACTCCCTTGGGCTTTTCTTTGACCCACCAATCCATGATTTTGTCAATTTCAAGGATTATACTCAGAGGCATTGTGTTCTTTCATCTGCTATGCGACAGATCTTGAGTCACGAGCTTGAGAAGTAGAAAATATTGTGTGAAAGAATTTCTAGACCTTCTTATGCAAATGAATTATCTATCTTGCCAAAAGAGGCATCTATCATGGAACACGTTGAAGCACATGTAGGCAAAGTAAATCTCGATGTTAGAAGTCCTTGACTATAGGGATGTACCTTATTTCACCTTGTTCCAAGATTTAGACCCGACTTCTCTCTTTCACGCGACATGTGGATTACCTGCACGCGACCTATGGATTACTTGGGCATCAAACAAATGATTGTCGTGATCAAGCAATCAAAACCTCAGTGAAATGTGGCCTGAAGTTACAACTAATGGAAGCATCAATAATCGGCCTATGTACGTAGACATCATCATAGCGCCTGCCAAATAATAAAAATTATTATATATAT
>JZKD02S1745665.1:103569-114447 GCA_000966675.3 Picea glauca | reverse complement strand
TTTATTTAAAATTGTTTTTATATGCTAAAAAGACATTGAGAGAAGGGTTCCAAGATCACCATAGTTTTGATGACTTAGGAGGTTAATAAGGTTGATAAAGTGGAGTATATTTTTAAATTGGGGTCTAATATGGGTATAGGTAGGACAATCCAAGATGAGGTTAATGCTAGGACTGCAAGATAATGGTTGTAGGAGACCTGGAGTCCTAATTGTCTCTCCCTTATTCTGATGGTGGACTAAACCTTCAAACAAAAAATTTTGAACATCATTTTTAAGACCCTCCGAGAAAAAATACTTCTTGATCATGTGGCATTTTTTCAAGAATCTTGAATGTCCCCCTATAGGAGAAGTGTGCAATTCCAGAAGGACCTTCTGTTTGAGTTGGGAATTCTTACATAAATATAGGTGATCGTGATACCATAGAAAATCATTCTTCCATACAAAATTATCTATTGAACTGGGGTCCTCATGTAGTTATGGAATGATCTTGCATAACTTTTGATCTTGCTTCCATTATATCCTTGCTTCTTCCACCCAATCAGATTGTGGAATAGAAATAACACATAGTGAACCTTCTGTTCCTTCTTCTTTCCTGGAAAGGGAACTTTCCACAATATTGTGTTTTCCTTTTTTGTAGATAATTTCAAAGTCATAACACAACATCTTTGTAACCCTTTTTTGTTTCTCTTCTGAAGATAATCGTTGCTCCAAGAAGTACTTCAAACTATCATGATATGTTTTTATTTTGAAGTGTCTTCCTATTAGGTAAGGGTGTCATTTTTGAATTGCATATATTTTGGCCAACATTTATTTTTCATAAATGGGTTTGACTAAGTTTTTTCCTTTAAGTTGGATTCTTTCAAAGGAAAGGGGCCTTCCTTATTACATTAAAATTGCACCAATTCCATGTCATGAGGCATCACACTCCACAATAAATGTTTTTGTAAAGTTAAGTGTGACAAAGACGAGAGTTGTACACATTGGCTCCTTAAGTTTTTCAAAAGATTTGGTTGTTTCTTTGGTCCAAGAAAATTATTCCTTATTTAATAATGATGTTAGAGGTGTTGTTATTTGACCATAGTTATTGAAAAACTTGTGGTAATATCCTGTCAATCGTAATAATTCTTTAAGTTTCTTCAAGGTTTTGGGAATTGGACATTCCCTTATAGATTTAATTTTGTTAGGGTCCACTTTAACACCTTCATGAGATACAATATGACCCAAATATTCCACTTCTTGAACCCCAAAGGAACACTTGGAAGGATTTGCATAAATTTGTTTCTCTTCCAATAGTTGTAATACTCTGTCAACATGTTGTACATGATCTTCCCAATATTTGTTGTAAATTAGTATGTCATCAAAAAATAGTAACACACATTTTCTAAGGAAGGGATTGAAAATAGAATTCATGAATATTTGAAATGTTGAAGGTGCATTGGTAAGTCAAAATGGCATAACCAAAAATTCATAATGACCTTCATGTGTTCTAAAAGTTGTTTTAGGAATGTCTTCCCACCTCATTATGATTTGATAATATCCCTAATGAAGATCCAACTTAGTAAAGAATTTTTCTCCGTGAAATTCATATAATAATTCATCAATGATGAGGATAGGAAACTTATCTTTGATGGTCATTTTGTTGAGTTGTATATAATTTAGACACATACACCATGAACCATCCTTTTTTGTAACCAATGCTTGAAAACACAGGTATTCCAATAGAGGATGAACACCTTCAGTAACCACTTACACAACCAGATCAAAGATCAACACACTGATGTTTTGATGTGGTAAAACCCCTACGGGGAAACATCCATGGCCCCAACCAATGTGGCAACTTGGAGTAGTTTATTAATGAAAAAGAAAAATATTACAGAGATATTTTACAAGAGCGTTTCTCACAATCGATCATCGAAAAATGACTCTCCATGCTCTTTAAATAGAGATCATGGACCAATCGGGTGTTAATCCAAAGATCAATGGTCATTAAGATCAAGGAGAATATGAACCATCAGATCACTCTATGTCAGGAACATATCGTGACCGTCGGATTTCCTAACTACAAATGCATACTAATTCATACTAAATAAACACACTTTTACCTAACGACACATTATACCAAGTAGATATTAACTAACTCCTAAGTGTCTAAATATCCTAACATCCCCCTTTAAGAAAAACTTGGGATAATATTGAAGGATTTACAATAGTGACACAATAGGAGAAGGAAAATGCATTAGATCCTATCCCCCCTTAATGAAAACTTCATGAACTCCTAACATAGATCGAAGTTTTGGAAACTTCTCTTCTATAAAAGACTTTGTGAAAATGTCTGCAACTTGATATTTTGTAGGGAGAAATAACACTTCAATAACTTGATCATGAATGAGCTTTCTGATGACATGCATGTGTATCTCAATGTGATTTTTGTGCTGATGTTGAACTGGGTCTTTGGCAATCTTGATGGAACTCTTATTGTTGCAACAAAGGCTAGTCAGATGTTGCTGCTGAAATCTAAACTCTAAAAGGATCTTTCGAAGCCACAAGGCTTCCTAACTTGCATTTACCATTTCTCGGTACTCTGCTTCTGTTGAAGAAAGTGAAATAGCATGTTGTTTCTTATAGACCCAAGTGATAGGTCTTGAAGAAAGGATGAAAACATAACCTGCAATAGACTTCTGATCATCAGGGTCGCCAACCCAATCTGAATCAATGAAACCAACCAATAAAGGAGTCCCCCCTGAACTGTAATGTATCCCGAGTTGAATTGTACCACAGACATGGCAAAGTATCCTTTTAATTTCTTTCCAATAGATTTCATGGGGTGTTTTCATATACCGGGAAACAAGACCAACAACAAAGGAAATATCAGGATGAGTATGAGTCAAGTATAATAGGCTACCAAATAATTGATGGTACAGGGTGGCATCAACTTCAAGAGAAGTACAAGTGGCAGTAAGCTTGACTCTAGACTAGAAAGGAGAAGGAGGTGGTTTACAATCATTCATGTGAAAGCGACGAATAATGTCACAAGCAGACTTAGACTGGGAAAGAAACATTACTTCACTGGTTTGCAAAACTTAGAGGCCAAGGAAATAGTGCAAAAAGCCTAAGTTTGTCATTTCAAATTTCTTCTTAAGTCTGGGTTTCAAATGGTTTAAAAGTTTTGAGTCACTAAAAGTAAGGATAAGGTCATCAACATAGAGGACAAGGATTATGAGATGGATTCCTACTTTCTTGGTATAAACATTAGGATCATAATGGCATCTAGAGAATCCAGTGTCAATAAGAAAGTTGTCCTTTTTGGCATAACAAGCTCGAGGAGCTTGCTTAAGACCATAAAGATATTTCTTAAGGAGACAAACAAGACTAGAGTCATTTTGGAAATATCCAAGAGGTTGTTCCATGTAGATTTCTTCTTGCAAATATCCATGAAATAAGGCATATTTAACATCCATTTGATGGACCTCCCATTTATATGAGGCAACAAGGGCAAGAACAAGGCAGATGGAATTCATTTTGGCTACAGGGGAAAAGGTTTCATTATAGTCATATCCTTCAACTTGGGAAAATCCTTTGGCAACTAACCAAGCCTTTTCTCTTTCAACACTTCCATATGATGCATGCTTAGTTCTGTAGACCCATTTATATATGACAAGTTTTCTTTCTTTTGGAATAGGTACATGCTCCCAATTATCATTTTCCATTAAAGAACGACACTCTTCATTCATTACTGTATCCCAATATGGATGACTTGAAGATTCTGCAAATGTCTCTAGATCAGGAGTCTCTGAAACTTGAGTCAAAAGAGAAGAGGCTCGTTGGAAATGTGAACTTGTTTGATTATGATATGAAGGATCATCGATAAGACCATCAACTGCTTCTCGTGTTGAATAGACCCATCTAGGAAGAGATGGAACTCGTGTTGGTTTAGGTTCAAAGGAATCATTTGGAGGAAGGTGAGCAGGCGGAGGTGGATTTTCATCCTCACTATCATGATCTGAAGAAGAAACCATGCTAGGAATAGAAGAAGGCACAAACGCCGAAGATGGATCACAGGCCAAAGAAGGCACACTCACTGAATTAGGCTCATAGGCCAATATATTTTCATCAAATTTAACATCTCTTCTAATAAATTTCATTGAAATTTGGTTGAAGAAGTCTATAAACTTTGACATCTTCAGAATAGCCAATAAATATACACTTCTCACTTTTAGGCTGCAATGCTTTCCTTTTCTCATCAGGAATGTGATCCCATGCTATATTGCCAAATACACGGAAGTGACTTACATCTAGTTTAATTTTAGTCCAAGCTTCTTCCAGTGTTATATTTTTAAGAGCCTTTTTGGGAGTGAGATTGACTATGTAATTTGCACAGTTGATTTCTTTCTCCCAATACTTTAGAATTAATCCCATAGATTGGATCATACAAATAGCCATTTCTTTTAATGTGTGGTTCTTTCTCTCAACAACACCATTTTTTGTGGTGTATATGGAACAATGTGTTGCATTTGGATGCCCTGTGTAGTGCAGTAACTTTTAAAATTATTGTTCACATATTCCCCTCCATTATATGTTCTTAACTTTTGAATTTGATGTCCAGATTGCTTTTCTACAAGGGCCTTGTAAGCAAAACAATTGTCAAAAACTTTGCTCTTAAGTTTTAGGAAGTAAACCCAAGTACGTTTGGAAAAATCATCAATGAAAGTTAAGAAATACTTGCACCCAAAAAAAGGAGAAGAAAGTGGACCACACAAATCACTGTGAAAAAGATGCAAAGGGCCCAAGGCGTGTCAAGAGGCACGCTTGTCAAAATTGTCCCAATGATGTTTGTCGAGAACACAAATGACACAAACACCATCTCTGCATGAAACATGAGGAAGACCAGTCACCATCTGTTGATTACATAGTTTCTGCAATGAGTGATAGTTTAGATGACCAAACCGCTCATGCCAAAGTTTTCTCAAGTCATTGTTATGAGCAACAAAAACCGATGAAAAATATGATGACCCAAAGTTGTCAAACTTGTACAACCTGGTAATATCATCATTCATTCCAGTTGCAAGAACATGCTTAGGATATTTTAGATCCTTGATTACAACTTAGTGAGGTGAAAACTCTACTATTTTACCTTCGCCTGAATGAGTGATTTGATATACTGATAGAAGGTTACAAGAAAGAATTGGAACACATAATACATCATTGAAATGACCATTCTCTACTTGAACTGCTCTAGATCCTACAACACTAAGAGATCTATCATCACCAACAAATATTTTCTTGGTGTTACATTCATTTAGAGCATAAAATATGTCTTTATCCTTAGCCATATGATAAGATGCTCCAGAATCAATAAGCCACTCATCAGAACAAGAAGTAGAAGCTGTATTGAAGGAGAAACCAGAAGCGGAAAGTGCATGTCCATGAGAAGAAGAAGAAGTAGTAGAATCAATACTGATGTTGTGCTTCTTCATTGTTGCTTCTAAAGCTACCATCTTCTTGAAACATTTGGACTCATCATCACCATATTTATCACAAAAGTTGCAATGTATGTCTGTCTTCTTATTTTTATATTTTGCTCCTTTGTCACCATTAGGAGCTGAAGTTGTCTGAGCAGATTTGGGACCCTTATGTTGATTTTTTTTGTAGCGAGGATGTTTATTCTTGGGATACTTGGGTTTATCTTTTTGCTAGGAAACTAAGGCTTTGTTGGAGGTACGTGTAGTGCTGATCACTCCAAGTTGTACAAGCTTATTTTCCTCTCTAATCAAAGAAACACAAAATGACTCAAGAGTGGGTTTTTGATAAGCTTTCCCTAGAGCCTCTCTCATGGCATAAAAGGTATATACAAACACAAAATATACACTACCTAGCTTAGAAATAATAAGATAGATGCAACGCTCTTACTCCATTTTTATCTCACATTCTTCACATAAATTCTGAGTGTTTTAAAATTAGATAGATAGTCTCCAAGGCAAGAAAAATCACTTGGGCTTAAGGTCAGTACTTGATTTTCTAACTGTTGTGCTCGAATAATATTGAGTTTACCAAACACAGATTCAATCTTTTCCCAAATTTCTTTCGGGTCATCGATTTCTTTAAGGTGGAACCTTAACTCATGAGAGATGGGCATTTCGATTAGTCCACGTGCTTCGTCACTCCTATGAGCCCATTTGACTTTCTTATCATCATAAGTGGGTGCTTTTTCCTTTCCCAAGGTAATTCTGTACAAGCCTTTACTTCTTAATAAATCTTCTATATCAGATTTCCATTGGAAGTAGTTGGTGCTAGTTAGCAACAATTTACTGGAAGAAGCCATATTAAATTTGTATATAATATGTATTTAAAAACTGAAACTAATGATCTAGATGGAAATATCTTGAAAAATTATGTGGTTTTAAAAAAAAGGGCTCTAAAAATGGACTTCGGATGTAAAAGTTATGCCCTTTTTTAAAAACTACATAACCGGTAACCAAAGGACCACGTGGTGGTGTAAGTTGCTTCATGAAGGGACCCACTTTTATAAAGAGAAGTGGGGATCACTTTTACAATGAAGTTACTTTATAAAAGAAAATCTGTCTACAAAACACATAACTTTAAAACAAAATATTAAAGCTATTTATAGTGATTCACTTTTATACTTGGAGTGAAATACACTTTACACTTTTAGCATGAACTTTTAAAAAAAAAGTAACAAAAGATAGACTTGAACTCAAGACCTCTTACTTAATAAGGAAAATTTTAACCAAATGGTCTAGAAAAACATATTTTATTTTTTAGGAAGAGGATTGGGGCTGTTATTGTTGGAAAAAACTCTTTTCACACAAGAAAACAAGTTCACTTCTTGATGACAAAAAGGGTTAGATCTCAGTTAGCTTACCCGAAAGATGAACCTTTTCCTATTTGTTTCTGATTTGACAAGATAGCACAGGGCACAAGGCAAAGAGAATACACATATCTAAAAGAGTAGAAACCCAAAAATAAATAGTACAAAACTAAAATAAAACCAAAATGATACTCTGCAAAAATTAAAAAAGTGTGTATTCAGGCTTTATATCTCCGGATCCGATTGAAATGGCCGTATCTTGGGCAAACGAAAACCTTTTCAAGTGAAATGAAAAGTGTTCATAACTGAAACGAGCACTTCGGACACAATGGAATAGTCCTCTCAACCCAAAAATGAAATAAAACCGAGATGAGGAAATCGACTTCACGATCTCGATCTACAACAGGAGCAGGTCTTCAAACAAGCTCTGATACCATGTTTGACAACACAGGTATTCCAACAGAGGAATAACACCTTCAATAACCACTCACAAAACCAGATCAAAGATCAACACATCGATGTTTTGACATGGTAAAAACCCTACGGGGAAACATCCACGACCCCAGCCAATGCGACCACTTGGAGTAGTTTATTAATGCAAAAGAAAAATATTAGAGAGAGATTTTACAAGAGAGTTTCTCACAATCAATCATTGGAAAATGAACCTCCATGATATTTAAATAGAGATCATGGACCAATCATGTTAATCCATAAATAGTGGCACATTACCCCTTAATTGGGGCACATTACATGGGGTCGAGTCCTATCGACTACAAAATTTTTAAACCATAGCCTAGGTGACACGTGGTGGCCCCTTTTTGGGCCACGTGTCACCAATCCATTCGTCACCAATATGCCATGTGTCAGACATTGATTTGTCCACATGTATGCCACTCAACACCTACCACATGTCATATGGCCCTGCCAACTCAGCTTCTGCCACGTGTCGTACGACTCTGCCATGTCAGCATCCGTACGGACTGTACAATCAACACATTTTTTTTGCCTGTTTGATGATTTGAACAGAACACGATATCTCTCTCATATTACGTCTGTTTGAACCCAAACGAGTTGCGTTGGGTTTGTGACGATGAGGCCTACACACCCATTTGATTTGAATTGATTCCAAACACTTTGAATTTTGAGCAAAATTTGATTTCCTGGATCACATATGGTATCAGAGCTCAAGGTCTTAGGGTTTCGTTGCTACATTTGAGACACCTTGGAATTTTCACTATAATTTTTTTCTATGACATTTCAGAAGGAACCCCTTGGAGGATATTTAGTAGACATATCAAGGTATGTTGAGTTCAAATTTAAGCTTCCAAGTCCTTATACTTTAAGAGATACATCCTGTGTAATATATGGTTCTGAAATCATCTTGAATTGAGACATCGCGAAATTTTCGCTATAAATTTTTTTCTGTAACGTTTTAGACCCTAAAATCCAGAGAATATTCACATAAATTCTCAAGGTATATGTGATAAACATTTCATCTTCTGGGTCATCTTACATTTGTAGATACACCCCGTGTAAGATAGGGTATATGACTAGTCCTATTGACTAGTCTCAAGCATGTGTTCCAAGTAAGAAAATCATAAATTATTCCTAGAGTATCCAAATTGAGTGAGACTAGTTGCATTGGATAGGGGACAATCTGTAGTATTTCTGGTACAATTTTCATAATTGTATATCAATTATTTTGTGCAGGGCATGATATACAAGTGAGATCTCCTGGAAAGGCCAAAAATCAACAAGTTGTGGGGAAGTTACCATAAATTCCACTTGGCACATCCAATTTTGATTAGACTTGTGGCATTGCAGAGAAGAAATATCTAAGAACTACAAAAAATAAATTTTCATACCAATAAGGGCCAAAATTTTGGAGATACAATAGAAGAAATATTGTCTAGAAAAACCACCTCAAAATCAAGGTTTAAAAGTGATACTTGGCCAACATGCCACCAAAAAAGGGAACTTCTATTCCAAATAAGACTCCATATAGTCCTACTTGGAATCTTGATGAAGTGAAGAGATGTGTAGGGACATAAATGATTTACAAAAGAAGACAATGACAAAAGATGAACTACAAGGGATGATGGATGGTTTAAAAAGAGAGCTCATGGAAGGATTGAAAAATTTCCAGAGGACACCTGAAAGTGAAAATGTATCCCATGAAATTCATAATGAGGACACAAGGAAGATAAATCAGGAATGGAGAAACTCCAACTTTGGGTTGAAGACCAACCACGTTCCTAAGATCGATATGAGGAAGTTTGATGACAAGGACCCAAACACATGGATACTTTAGATGGAGCAATTCTTTGATCTACATGATGTGCCACATACAAAAAAGGTACAAATTTTGACAATTTTCACAGAAGAAATGATAGCACACTATGAAGATACAAGGAGCAATACCTTCTTTAGCCAATTGACAATCTCAAGAAAAAGGGTTCAATTACATAGCACATTGAGAACTTCCAAAGATTGAATATAAAGGTAACATATATTCTAGATGAGCACTTGATTGATGTGTTCATAAGAACTTTAAGGGATAACATTCAACATGAGGTTCGCCTTTGGGAACCCAAATCATTGTAGAATGCATTTAGGGTGGCAAGAAATGTTGAAAGTAAAAATATGGCTATGGCTACTAGAAGGACCACTCCTAACATCTATCGAGAGAATAATGCTCCTTCTTCTAAAACACCTCAACCTTCAAGGTTGACACCTCAACAATTGGAGGAAATAAAAGAAAAAGTTTTGTGCTTTAATTGTGACAACAAGTACAATAAGGTACATAAGTGTGGTGAGAAGAAATTATTCTACATAGATTGTGAAGAGGAAGAAGAACAAGAACAAGAACAAGAACCATCTCAAGATGAAAATGTAGAAGAGATTTATTCTGAAGAGTTGGCTTCCACGATATCATGTAATGTATTGGCTGGAATTAACACTCCTCAAACCCTCAAGATCGAAGGATATATCAAAAAGAAAAAGGTAATAGTCTTAATTGATTATGGTAGTACTCATAATTTCATTCACTATAAATTAGCCAAAGCTCTCAATTGCTTTGTATATCCAATGCCAAAGTTTCAAGTAATGATTGCAGATGGAGGAACTATCAATTGCTCAGGAAAATTCAATAATATCAATCTCACTATGGGGGAATATGTAATGAATAGTCCAATGATTTCTATACCCATGGGTGGTGTTGATGTCATACTATAAATCCAATGGTTACAATCATTAGGAACAATGTCTTTTAATTTTCAAGAAATTTTTATGAAATTCTCATTGGAGGGAAAATAAATTGAGTTAAGAGGTATCACAGGGAAACCTAGTAAGGTGATAAGCTTTAATGGCATGAAAAAATGATTGAAAAAGGGGCATCAAGGTGTAATTGAACAAGTATTCTCACTATATGTTCAAACATCTAAGCCATCTATTCCCCTAGATCTCCAAGGGATTATTGATAAACATTCCAAAGTATTTGAAGATATTCCCAAAGGTATTCCACTCACTTGAAATCATGATCATGCTATTCACCTAATTCCTAGGATTTTTCCTCCTAACATCAGTCCATGCAGATACCCTTATGCCCAGAAGATTGAAATTGAGCATATGGTTGATGAAATGTTAGAGGTTGGCATTATTAGACCTAGCTAAAGTTCTCACTCAGCACCTGTGGTAATGGTACTCAAGAAATATGGCTCATGGCATATGTGTCCAAATTATATAGAGCTCAAAAAGATCACTATTAAATATAAGTTTCCCATTCTCGTCATTGATGAATTGTTAGATGAACTACATGGAGAAATCTGTTTTCTCTATTCAGGGTATCATCAGATTAAAATGAAGGAATAAAATATCTCAAAAACAACATTCTAAACTCATGAACGCCATTATGAATTTTTGGTCATGCATTTTGGCATTACAAATGCACCTTCCACATTCCAAGGTTTGATGAATTCCATTTTCAAGCCCTTCCTTCGAAAATTTGTGTTAGTATTTTTTGATGATATACTAATCTATAGCAAGTCTTGGGA
>JZKD02S1745665.1:66522-95350 GCA_000966675.3 Picea glauca | reverse complement strand
AAATTGTACATACATCTTGTGTTCTTTGTGTTCATTGTGGTGATGACTTGTTGATGATATATTGCTGATATATGTTGCTGATATGTGATCACATCTAACTGGTTATAAATGAAAATAATGGGTAATGAATAAATGTTGAATGCTAATAGATGAGTTTTTGTGCAAGAGGGAAGTTTTGGGAAAAAGAACCCCACACTCATTCACCCCCCCTCTAAGTGTGGTAGGTGTGTCCAACACTTTCCTTGAGACAAAAAAATGTTCACCATCTCGCTACCATATTTCCAATCCAAGGAAATAATGGAGGCCCATATCCGTCATCTCGAACTCCTTTACAAGATCCTCCTTTCACGAGTGTATCAACTGCTCATCACTAGTCAATATTAAATCATCAATATAAAGAAGAATGATTAAAATCTTACCCTTGTAGATCCATCTCGAACCTACCACTGATTTGTCGACTGGTCTTGGGACAATTTCCCATGCACTGTTTTTGACAATGGAGTCATACTCCTCCACCATTGCATCAATCCAAGTGGGATCCTGCATTGCTTCCTGAAAGGAAGATGGTTCAGTCACAATAAATTTTCTCATTAGAGACATCTATCCAGTAAATTGATCAGGAGATTGTCTTTGTCTGTGCTGTGAAGTAGGGGCTCCTACATTCTTTGTAACATCTAGTCTCAATCTATCATCTTCTATGGCGTGCTTTCTGCCATTTATGATGGATGGCTCTGCATGAGTGGCTTCCTCCACTCCATGAACCTCCTCATGTGGCCGATCCACATATTGAGACTCATCTTTGGGAACCAACAGTTCCTCCTTTGCATGCAAGTATAACTCCCTCTCAAGCAACAACTGCATGGCTTTCCCCTCATCGAATTTTATATCCCGATGCATAGTAGTTATCTTACTGTTAGGAAAATACACATGATAATTATGGGGTGTTTCTGTGTACCCCACAAATATCCCAACTTCAACAGTCGGCTCCATCTTCTTCCTGGCGTTCTTGGCCACATGCACATAAACAAATGAGCCAAAAATCTTAACATGAGAAACATTAGGTTTATTGCCAGTGAAAGCTTCTTTAGGTGTACTCATGCCAAGTATTGTATCAGGACAACAATTTTTCACATAAACCACAGTCTTTCATGCTTCCGCCCTGATCCAGGGGGATATTGGTGGCCACCCGCCTATTCCACTTGGACCCACACCATTGTTTCTTTCGATTTTTCAGTTTCCTTAATTGTAGCATGATCTACTATTTTTAGCAGTTTTTCAGGTCCTGAACTTCTGGAGCCGTTTTGAGGCCCTAAACGACATTTTTTGGGCATGAATGCTACCTTGCGAGATGCGCATTTATTTTCAAAGTATTCAAACAAATTCCTGTCATACAACGCTCTCAACGTTTCCTTCTCGAGAAATCCTTCCTTGTTCTTAGCCAGGTTGTACAGGAAGATCCATTCTGATCTAGCAAATATGAGTCCATTCTGGACTCAATATTCATTGTCAGCAGTGTAGTCCTCGGATAGATCTTTCTAACGATGTATTATGTGCGTCAAACAGAGATAGTATGCAAAAGTTATGACCCTGGGAAATTGATGTACCAATTTACCCCAACGGGGCCCATATTCTGGTGTTTCATCTCCTAGGGTTAGGTTTTTGGATTTTTAGGGTTTTCCATTGTTTCTCAATAATATATAGGCCTTCGAGCTTCATTGTAACATAGAGTTCATAGGCCAGTAGCCACCACATCTCTTCTCAGAGAAAATCTACCAGCGCCCAAGCTATTTTATTTCCATTCTATCTGTAAGCATATTTCAGTCATTTGTTGTTAATGAAATGAAGTTTTGCTTCCACTGCATATCTTCTTTTATGTGTATTTCTGTATTTCATTATGTTCCTGCATAAATCTAGATCAGTGGTATCAGAGCAGTTTTCTCTTTCTCGATCCTTCTTTGCATGTCCCTAACGAGATCGGGGTATAAGGAGTTAAGGCACGATTTGGTTGAACCGTTGCAAGATCAGCCTCACAAACCCCAATGACCACCCATGGGGGAATAAAAGAAAGATGAGGGAGTAGGAGATCCTATCAAATTATTTCTCAAGGAGGCCCTTGAGAAACAAAGGAACGTGATGATGGACAACTTTTCCCAGATCCTTCAACGGCTGCCCACTGGCAGTGCATCTACATCCAACAACCATTCTGGAGGTGCCACTCCTTTTAAGGTACAAGTAAACTTTCACATTCCCATATTTGAGGGCCAAATAGAGGCAGATGGCATTGATAGATGGTTGAATCTTCTAGAAGGATATTTCTCGGTTCATGACTTTTCTAACCGAGAAAGGATTATTTTTGCACTCCTTAAAGTCACCCCCCGTGTCAAGGACTAGTGGGAAACCTACTGGGAGCAACAGATCAAGGGGGAACCCTCTCTGTTCTCGGTCACACCCACTTGGAATTCTTTCCAAGATGCCATCAAGGAACAATATTGTCTCGTGGGAAGATATGAGGACAAATACATACAATGGACTACACTGCGGCAGCCAAGAGACCAAGATGTGCATGAGCTGATGAATTTGTTCCATACCCTATGCACAAAGTTGGGTATCAAATATTTGGAGAAACATTTGGTGTTAAATTATCACAGTTGTCTTCATAGATACATTTAGGAGGAAATGGAGTTCCTCAACATCTCCTTGCTTGGTGCGACATATTAGTATGCTACCAACATTGAGTAGAAGTTCAAATAGAAGAAGCAAGACTTTGGGTCTGCGAATCAAAAGCAAGGGAAATGTACTCCCAAATCGTCGAACAAAGGACTAGGCCAAGGTGGGGCGGCTCAAGACAATCCTCTAAAGCTGCAAGCAAAGAACAAAATCATGAAGCCAAAAAAGGACACAGGGAAGTGGTGTGAGTTCCATAAGAGCTCCACTCACAACACAAGTGAGTGTTGAGCCAAGGAGTAAATGGTAGCTGAGTTGAAGGCTTCTGAATCAGATGTAAGCTTTGACTTTGAATCATAACCTGATAAGGGGAATGGTAGGGGGAAGTATATTATTGATGTGGAGCCCAATGCCATCATTTCAACCATGAAGATCCATAAGAATGAACCAAATGATCCAGAGGAGGTGGAGCGCCTCTTCCATTCCCAGATGTGGGTAAAGGGTTCCCTGTTGCAGTTCATTGTCGATAGCAGGATCCAGAAGAACCTCATCTCAGTAGAGGTCATGAAATGGTCAGGCTTGCTGACCATAACACACCCACAACCATACACCATTGGGTGGATGCACCAAGGATGAGACCTCCACATAAGCCAACAATGTTGCTTTCCCTACTGCATCAATCCCTTCACAGATGAGGTATTATGTGGCATTTATCCTCTTGATTTTTCTAATGTATTATTAGGCCAACCATACTTGTGGAAGTGACATGTTGTGTATGAGCCCAGGCCTCGTGTTGTTATTATTAATTTGGGCAATAAGTTCTACAAGATACTGGAAATAACATTGCCTAAAGCTTTCTCTTTGGTTACTGCAAAACAATGCAGTAAGCTCATTGCCAAAACCAGGAAATTTTATTTCCTGATGACCTGCCCTCAGGAAAAGAAGAAGACTACGACCACGACCTCTAGATAGGGCCCCTCTACATGACATCAATAGATGGATAAGGTCATGGAGGAGTATGAGGACATATTCACCTCCCTCGTAGGGGTGCCTCTACACTGTCAGGTCAAGTACACCATCGATCTGAACCCAGGTGCGTCGTTTCCCAATGGACCAATCTATCGAAGCTCTGTTATGAAGAATGACGAAATCAAGAGGTAGATTCAGGAGTTGTTGCAAAAAGGTCACATCCGGCTGAGTTCATCACCCCATGGGAGCCCGATCGTGCTGGTGCAGAAGAAGGATGGGACTTGGAGAGCATTGACTATCGGGCACTGAACAAGATCACTGTCTGGAATAGGTACTCGATCCCATGGATTGATGACCTTTTGGACCAACTCAAGGGGGTGAAATATTTCAGCAATATCAACTTGAAGTCTGGGTATCACGAGGTACCAATTGAACCCTCTGATGTGTGGAAGACTGCCTTCAAATCTAAAGAGGGCATTTTCGAATGGTTGGTCATGCCTTTCGGGTTGCTGAATGCCCCTGCAACCTTCATGAGACTAATGGATGACACCTTGCAACCATTCACCAACTCATTTGTAGTGGTGTACTTGGATGACATTCTGATCTTCATCCAAACTTGGGAAGAGCACCTCCATCACATCCGACAAGTCCTCCAAACAATGCGGCAACACAAGTTGTGTGTCAATTTGGATAAGTGCACTTTTGGCATGACCCATGTTCAGTATATTGGATACATTATTGATGAGCGGGGGGTGCATGTGGATCCAGCCAAGATCCAAGTTATTCGGGATTGGCCAGCCCCAACCACCCTAAAAGAGATCTGCATCTTTTGGGTCTTACCAATTTCTACCGTAGGTTTGTGTTGGGATTCTCTCATATCACTTTGCCCTTGAGTCAAGTCACCAAGGGAGGAGTGAAAGAAAAATTCATTTGGTCTAAATATCAAAAGAAGGCATTCGACGATTTGAAGAATCGTCTCTGCTCTGCACCAGTTCTCACATTACCAGACTTGCAAAATCCATTTGAGAGACAGATGCCTCCAACTATGCTATTGGGGAAGTCCTTACTCAACAGGGGCATCCAGTGGCATATCACAGTGAGACACTTTTTGACACAGTCCGGAAGTATCCCACTTATGAAAAGGAGATGTATTCCATTGTGCAGGTTTGCCGACAATGGAAGAATTACATTTTGGGAAAGGAAACGATCATCCACACAGACCACTGACTCTTGCAATTCATACAGACACAAGGGAAGTTGCAGAATGATCACCATCATAAGTGGTCCACATACCTGCAACAGTTTCATTTGAACATCAAGTACAAGAAAGGAAGCACCAATAATGTTGTAGACTACCTCAGCTGACCCCCTATCATGGCACTAACCATGGTGCTCAACTCTTGTGGGCACAAGACTTTCGATTGGCTGCTTCTCTACAAAAGTGATCCAGAATTTGGCCACACATACAATATGCTCTTGGAGGGTAAGCAAGTTCCTAATTTTCACCTCCAAGATGCACTGCTATGTCACCTGGGACATCTTTGTGTTCCTTCAAGGGAGCGTGCTAAGATGATTTGGGAGGCACACTACAATCGGGTCACTGGGCATTTTGGGGTCGAGAAAACCGTGGCAGTACTGCAAAAGTATTTCTATTAGCTAAACCTTCGACAGGATGTCGGGAAGTACATCAAGTCCTGCATTGCTTGCACCATTTCCAAACCGACCATCAAGAAACAAGGCCTCTATACTCTGCTTCCCACCCCTATTCGACCTTGGGAATCCATCTCCATGGATTACATGTCGGGCCTTCCTTCTACTAAGAATGGAAATGACTGTTTTTTTTTGGTTGTCGACAGATTCTCAAAGATGTCCATTATGATGGCTTGCAAGAAGAATATCACAGTAGAAGCCACTACTAAACTCTTCTTTGAGTGAGTGTGGGTACAGTTTGTGATCCCATAGTCTATCATCTCAGATCAGGACAATAGGTTCCTTAGTACATTTTGGTCCAACCTCTAGTCGATGCTGGACACCAAACTCACCAAGTCCACAAATTTCCATCCGCAAACTGATGGCTAGACAGAGGTCGTCAACCAGATGATTGTACACATTCTGGGCATGTACAACTCAAAGAATCCACGCACATGGGATGAGAGCCTCCCCTATGTACAACTCAACTACAACCGAGCTCTCCATAGCTCAACCAACCACAACCCCTTTCAGGTGGGCTTGGGATTCCAGCCACTATGTCCCATTGATGTAGCCATGCCATTTGTGGCTACTCAGGCAGATTCAACCCATGTCCAGTTTGAGGCTGACAAGGAAAACAACTTCATTGAGTGCATTCAACACATTCGTCAATAGGTTCATGACATCTTGGACAGAGCCAATGCTAAGTACAAGCAGCGACATGATCAACATCAGGTGCTTCACAACTTCCAGGTGGGCGATAAAGTGTGGCTGCATTTGCAAAAGGAGCATCTCGCTGGACCCTACTGCAAGATTCGCCCACTCTGATATGGGCCATACACCATCACCAAGGTTGTTGGGGATAGTGCCTTTGAGCTCAGTATTCCACCATTCCTTGTTCTGTACCCAGTGTTCAATGTCGACCGCCTTCAACCCTACTTTCCACCTCTACTGGACACATCTGACATGGAAGAACAACTCACACCAACAGAGTTAAAACCAGATTTCATGGAACAAGCCCCAACTGATCGAATTATGGACACACAGATCAAGAGAACCCACCGGTAGAGGATCTAGCTATATCGACTTGTCAAAGCAGGCCAACTCCTTCACCAAGGCAAGTGGCTCACCAAGGACCAAATTCAACAGAAGTTTCCATATCTCATGGAGGAACTCAATGCAATGGGGACCATTACTTCCTAAGGGGGGAGGAAGGATCCAGGGGGATATTGGTGGCCACCCACCTATTCCACTTGGACCCACACCATTGTTTCTTTCAGTTTTTTAGTTTTCTTAATTGTAGCACAATTTACTATTTTTAACAGTTTTTTGGGTCTTGAACTTCCAGAGCCATTTTGAGGCCCTGAACGACATGTTTTGGGCATGAATTCTGCAGTGAATATGTGATTTCTCTGGACTTGATATTCCCTATCAGCAGTGTATTGCTTGGATATATCTTTCTAATGATGTATCATGTGCATCAAACAAAGATAGTATGACAAAGTTATGACCCCAAGAAATTGATGTACCAATTTACCCCAACGAGGCCCATATTCTGGCGTTTCATCTCCTAGGGTTCGGTTTTTGGATGTTTAGGGTTTTCCATTGTTTCTCAATAATATATAGGCCCATTGTAACACATAGTTGATAGGCCAGTAGCTGCCACATCTCTTCTTATAGATAAGCTACCAACGCCCGAGCTATTTTATTTCCATTCTATCTGTAAGCATATTTCAGTCATTTGTTGTTAATGAAATTAAGTTTTACTTCTACTGCATATCTGCGTTTAGGTGTATTTATGTATTTCATTGTGTTCCTGCATAAATCCATATCACACTCACAAATGCATTGGTAGGCCCTGATCATGCAACATCTCGCGTGTTGCACCCACGATCGTTCTGTTCTTCCTCTCTGTGACCCCATTTTGTTGTGGGTTATGAGGCACTATGAGTTTACTTCGAATTCCTTCTTTGTTGTAGAAGTCTTTGAATTCGTTAGAGATGTATTCTCCACCATTACTGCTCCTTAGAGCCTTCACTTTCTTCCCTGACTCTTTCTCCACCAATGCTTTAAACTCATAGAAATTTGAGAATGTTTGATCCTTCTTCTGCATGAAGAAGATCCATCATTTACGAAAAAATTCATTAAAAAAAATAACATAATACTTATGTTTTGTTGTTGAAGCAACCGAGAATGGTCCACACACATCTATGTGAATTCTCTCCAGGATCACCAAAGCATGGTTCTCCTTTTCATGAAATGTGGAATTTACATACTTCCCCATGGTGAAACCCTTGCACTGATCTAACTGAGAAAGTGTTCCCATTGGAAGTCCAGTAGATATTTTTTGCATGATTTTCAAGGCTCCATGATGAAGATGGCCCAATCACCCGTTTCATAATTCACCTCTTCCCGGCTCACAACTTTTTCCGCCTTTCCCATCATGGCAGCGTAGCCATCTACCTCCAGCTTGTAGATATTCTTAACTCGAATCCCTATCTTCTTGATTTGACCCATTGTTTTATTTCACATGAAAGATTTTCCATCGCTGAAAACAACATCATAGCCTATGTCCTCCAACATTGTAACTGAGACAAAGTTTTTCTTTAGACCCAGAACATGCATAACATATTTCAATTGAAATGGTTTACCTGAATCCCTCTGAAAGGTAATGGTACCAATTCCAGTCGCATTGTATCGTCCATCGTCGCTCATATCTATATGCATTTTGAGAGCTCTCTCCTCCAAGTCACTGAAAATATCCTTATCTCCCTTCATGTGGAAGGAAGCACCACTATACAAATGCCACACCGATCCCAATGCACTTGACACCATGCATGATATCAAGGAGAAGTCAAGTTCAAATTGCGAGGCAAGGGCCTCACCAATTGCAGCTCCAGTAGCCTTCTTGTTCTTCTTCTTCTACTGACAGTTAGTAGCGATATGCCCATGTTCATGACAATGAAAACACTTCACTTTGTACAAATCCAACTTCTTTCCTTTAGAATTAGATTTTTAATGGAATTTCTTCCCCTTCCCTTTCCTTGCCTTGGAAGCCAAAGAAAAATCCTCTTCATCATCATGCTTTGATGAAGAGCCATCTCTGGTGTTCCGCCTGAACTCATCCTGCACTAGATCTGACCATAGTCTTTCCCAATCTGACAATTTTTCTCTTCCATTGACAGAGTCTTGATAACTGTGCCAATTCTTGGGAAGTCCTAGGAGAGCCAAGCTCACCAAACAATCATCAGTGACTGTTATTCCCACACTCCCTAGCACATCCCAACATTGGACAAACTTTGTGAGATATTTTGGAATGGAGTCACCCTTCTCCATATTGATCTTCCTGAGTTTATCTTTGAGCACCAATTTTCTATGGTCGCTGCTGTTTTGGAATAGATCCATCAAAGTCTTCCACATTGAATATGGTGTGGCTTTCCCATGGAGGTTTGAGACAATGCGGTCTCGTACTCCGTCCAATAGGATCCTTCTCTCCTTTGCCACTTTCTTTTGCCATACATCAATATTTGCAGCGTCTGCAACATCTGGCTTAGGAACATCTTTGTCAATGAATTCCCTCAAGCCATTTTCTTCGAGTACTACCTCCATCCTGTCCTTCCAAGAAATGTAGTTCGAGTTTCCCTTGAGTGCATACTATAACCTCAAGCCATTGAAATCCATTTCGATCTTGAATCAATTGTAACACAAAGAAAGTATTTCTGCAAATTTGAATTCTATCCAATCACAAACTCAACTTCTGCAATTTCCTGGTCTCTGATAGCATGTAGAAATTTTAATACAAATAACGTATTGCCTAGATTCTCGTCATCTAAAAATTGTATTCCACTATTAAATACATAATCATTTCTACAAATATTCTCGCGGAATTTAAAACGCGATCGCTAATTGCAATATCAAGAAGAAAGATCAATCACACATAACATAGATGTTTTTGTTAGGAAGGAATAAAGATAAAAACCCCACTATCATATATTATGTATCTATCATGGATCATGAAACAATATCATACAAAAATATAATACAATAGCTCTCAGTACAATATACAATCGTCTCATACTTTCATACAAAAATTGACAAATTCATGTGCCAATTTACTACTTCAAGATAGTCTATCTCCTTTGCGCAATCCCTGCTAGTGGAAATCCCTGCAATGAATGAACTCCTCTTGCCTACGCTGTGAAATCCTCATGGGCACATCCACTGTGTGTGTTTTTGCATGAGTGAACTCACTAATGTCACAACTGATAGTCAAACTGTCCCTTTCACCTGTTATCTCAACTGGGTCTCCACTGGATCTGACATGCATGTAGTTAACAATGGTAAATATTCAGTTGCATGTGAGATCATTGATTGTGAATTAATAAATAATTAATTCACTGATATCTTACTAGTGTAAGCTCAGTTACAACTAGTACAACTGAGCTTAACTCACTTAACTGAGTTAAACTACTTCACAACTCACATAACTACACATATAACTCAGTTACAACTTCGAATCACTCAATTACAACTAATTCGACTTGCATGTCCCACCAGTCAACCTTTGAACTCGAATTTCCTATAGCTAACTAATTTGCCAATTAAGTTAACTATTTCCAAGTGATCATTGAGAATAGATTAATATTTATTGTCCAACTATTATTAAGGGATAATAATAGTTGACATATATCTATAAATAGAATTTTCTCACCATCTATAAATAGAAATCATCTATAAATAGAATTTTCTCATCATCTAAAAATAGACTTCCACCTAAAAATAGCCTGAGGCTCCATCCTAGTGTAGGTGCATAATTTTCACTAGGATCTTCTTGACATAGACCCTCGACCCTCTGGCTGAGATCCACACAGGATCATTCTAATTTCTCCACGAGTCGAAGTGACTCCTTCAGTTCCCTACTGAAATCTTCAACAAATATGATCCACAGGACCTTCACAAAAACTCCACCTTCACCATGTGCACCAGGTGTGAGTCTTTGACTCCACACGACCACAAACCAGCCTTAGCGCAAACACTTTTCACAACTTGCAACTTGGTGCAGACCTGTAGCCCTTGGGTCGAGATCCACTCAGGATCGTTCTAAATCTGCCCTCCTGAGTCTGATTGACTCTTTGATTTTCCCCACAGGGAATCCCTCACACACTCGATGGTGTATCCAAAGGTCCTTATGAGTATGCCCCATTTGATCAACCACAAAGCACCACTCAAGTCTCCCAATCTCAGTAAGATCACACCCTTCGCCGAACCGAGACTTTAGGTTTCATGATTTCACGATCCCTGTTGTTGATAGTTCTTGTCTCTATAACCTCTGAAACCCGAAATGCCAAATTCTGATGCGTTCAACAAAGGTTGGCTTCCCAATGGAATTTTCTCTTCATCGGGGTTTCAGACTTCATGACTTTATGAATCCAGATGCAATGCTCCCAGCTCTTCAACCTCCAAACCCTGAAATAATCAACAAGGTTTGATTACGCCTATTGATGAAGACATGCCACCTGTCCACTCAAATGCTTTCTATCTCTGACATGGAACCTCACCACTTGTCCCTCTTCCTGGATTTCGAGACTTGAAAAATCCTATGATCACTGTCCCCCTAACACTTTGAAATCCCAAAATGACCTAACGGCTCAAAAAAAATCATGATAAATGATCCACATTGATTCCTGATATCAAAGTGATGGGTTCATCTGCCCCTATACACCTTGCATTTTTTCTGGATCCTACGGTCCTCGTGACTTCAAAAGTTCTCCACAGAGAATTCTGACCGCTTGTTTCCTCCTTGACAGCTTCTGCGAAATGAACCTGTGTTCTTCCACTGGAACTTAACTTCTATGAGACATTTCTAATCTTTGTCTCCCTTTGAGTACTTTCAAAGGTGTTGACCCTCTTGAGTTTTTGCTTGCAACTCGAGTCTCAGAAGGACTCCTACACGCACTCCTTGTGGCAATCTATCAAATACTTCTGGGTATTTCATCTCTTCGACTCTGTTCTATCTTGGCAATAGTAGTCCTTCAATCTTTCCTTTAGTCGATAAGTCCTAAGACTTCCAACAGCCTGTGCACTCCTTGCACAACCTCTGTGCTCCTCCTTCACTTCTACTAGAATGAGAACAATGGTATGCCTCCTGAGCTTTCTGAGATAAAACTCAGACCCTTTGTCAACGCACACCTTGCGGACGTTTCACTGCACTCCTTTAAAGAACTTCTCTCACTCAAGAAGAGAAACAATTGAAACTCATTCTCTCTCTCTCTCAGACTTCAAACATTCAATATGAAATCATACATACACATAGTATTAAAACAAATGCATAATAGAGAGAATAAAAAACCATGAGCATACTATTCACCATGTATAAATAGAAAACATCATAACACCATGAAATCTAATTCAGAACTTCATATCTTCTTCTGTGCTATGCTAATGATACAATGATACAATGATACAAGAGTGAGGGTGTTTATATCCATTTTCCCTCCTATCTTCTAAACTGTTTAATCTAACATTCATATCTACCTACTCTCACATTAACAGACTTAAATGCCTTAATGTTCTATAGATGAGAGCAATCACTCAAGATCTGTTTACAACCTCCAAGATATAAATGAAAAGTACGCCATCTTCCTAACTATTACATTAATGCCTTTTAAGTTCAAAATTTAAAACGGTTCTTATGAAAACGTGCTCTTTTCTTCCCCTGCACGTCCAACTATTTATTTGGCTTAGTCGTGTGCTTTATCTTTGAACGATGCTCCTGCATCATACTCCCTCGCTTGAAACTTTTCATGAACTCTTTTTCATGAGATCTTGCATGGTTTGTCCATGCTTCTGAATTTCTGCTTCATCTTCCCAACTGGCATCTTCAAGTGGATGTCCCTTCGAATTGACCAAGTATTCAAAATACTCCTTCCTCTTGGTTTTTTGCTGACTCTCTTGTCAATTATACTTTCTATCTGTGGCTTTTCAGCTACATGCATTTTTTTTGTCCATTGAACTTCTTTCTGTTCATCTTTGGCTCCTGCTTCTTTAGCTCTATAAGGGTACAAATCTGCAACATTGAATATTGGTGAAATTCCGATCCCATCGGGTAATTCAATCTCATATGCGTTTGTCCCAAATTTCTTCATGACCTTGCATGGTCCAATAATTTTCATATTTAGTTTGTTATATGTCCCCCTTGGGAATCTCTCCTTCCTCATATGTGCAAGAATCGGATCACCAACTTCAAATTGAAGTTCTCGTCTATGTTGATCTGCTCTATGCTTGTATTCTTGGCTCGAACTTTGCAGTCGCTCCTTGTCTCGGCTGTGAAGCTCCTTCATTGCTTCTGCAAAGTCCTCTGCACTAGCACTCCTGAATTTATTTTGTTCTGAATCTTTCAATTCAGAAACTCCCCTTGGCTGCATTCCATATACAATCTGGAATGGACTCTGCCCTGTGCTTCTGTTGATTGAATCATTGTAAGCAAATTCTGCCTATGGAAGAATATGATCCCACTGATTGTGGTGTTCAGTCACTAGGATCCTCAACAAATCCCCCAAGCTCCTGTTCACAACTTCTGTTTTCCCATCTGTCTGAGGATGATATGCTGAACTAAATGAAAAACTTGTCCCCAGATTCTTCCATAAAGTTCTCCAGAAATGTCCCACTAACTTGGTATCTCGATCAGACATGATACTCCTTGGAAAGCCGTGAAGTTTGATGACTTCCTTGAAAAACAGATTCGCAATATGAGTTGTGTCACTAGTTTTATAGCATGATATGAAATGTGCCATCTTGGAAAATCTGTCTACTACCACAAAGATTGAATCATATCCTCTTCATGTCCTTGGCAGTCCCAATATAAAATCCATGCTCACTGCATCCCACGACCTTTCTGGTATGGGTAATGGCTGGTATAACCCTGTGTTCTGCCTTTTCCCTTTTGTGTGTTGATAAATTCTGCATCTGCCCACAAATTTCTTGACATCTATCCTCATTCCTGGCCAAAAATATGAGCCATTCAACTTTGAGAATGTCTTATCATGATCGAAGTGTCCGACCAATCCTCCACTGTGTTTTTCTTTCAACAGATTTTCCCTCATGGTGCATTTTGGAATACATAGCTGATTTCCCCTAAACAATAATCCATCCTAGATCATGTATTCAGTCCACTGGCTTCTGTCCCCGAGAACTGGATTCTCAGACACCTCATATGCTTCCTTAAAATCTAGATCATCCCTGTATATTTCCTTGAGGTTACCAAAACCCAAAGTTTTGACTTTGAATTCCTGCATAAGCAAACATTTCCTGCTCAAAGCATCAACAACTTTGTTAGTAGTTCCAGAAATATGCTTAGTTACAAAAGTAAAATTCTGCATGAATTCAACCCATTTAGCATGTTTTTGGTTCAACTTCTCCTGTTGAGTCACAAATTGTAAAGCATGATTATCATTGTACAAAACAAACTCCTTGGGAACCAAATAGTTCCTCCATTTCTTCAGCGCTTGTATGACCGCATAGAATTCCTTGTCATATGTGGAGTACTTAACCTTCGATTCATTCAGTTTTTCATTGAAGTATGCGATTGGTCTATCATCTTGACTCAAGACCGCTCCTATTGCAAATCCACTTGCGTCACACTTGACCTGGAATGCCTTGTTGAAATCTACCAAAACCAAAATTGGCTGCTCAGTGATCTTCTTCTTTAGCAGGTTGAAACTCTTCTCTGCTTCCTCTGTCCAGTGAAAATATTTATGTCTTTTCTTCACCGTATCCATCATTAGTGCACTAATCCCACTGAAATTTTGGATGAATTTCCTGTAGAAACTAGCTAAACCATGGAAGCTTCGAACTTCAAACACACTTTTTGGTGATGGCCAATTCTTAATTGCATTCACCTTTTCGGGATCCATCTTCAACTCATTTGCAGAGATAACAAAACCCAAATAAATAAGTTTTGTCCTCAGAAATGATGATTTCTTCATATTAATCAGCAATTTCTTTTGCTGTAATCTCTTCATCATTGTAGCTAAGTGCTTCAAGTGCTCTTCTTCAATCTTGCTGAAAATTAATATATCGTCAAGATATACAATGACTAATTTCCCACTGAAATCCTTCAGGACTTCGTTCATCAATCTCATGAAAGTACTGGGTGCATTTGTTAAGCCAAATGGCATAACAACCATTCATACATCCCCTCATTTTTCTTGAATGCTATCTTCCATTCATCACCTTCTCTCATGCAAATCTGATGATACCTACTTTTCAAATCAATCTTTGAAAAAAAACTTGCTCCACCCAAGCAATCCATCAAGTCGTCCATCCGTGGTAATGGAAATCTATATCTGATGGTAATCTTATTGATCACCCTTGAGTTTGTACACATTCTCCAACCTCCATCTTTCTTTGGGCTGAGCACTGTTCGAACAACGCATGGACTCAAGATCTCTCTAATCAATCCTTTGTCCGTTAAGTCCTAGACTTGTCTCTTGACTTCTTCATTCTCCTGTAGCGTCAATCTGTACGCTGCTTTGTTTGGTAAACTGGCTCTAGGTATAAGATCAATACGATGGCTTATACTCCTGATTGGTGGTAACGAACAAGGTAGTTCATCCACTACTATATCAGTGAACTCTTTCAACAACTTATGGATTTCCTCTGGTAAATCATCCACTCTTGTACTGGTTAAAACAATTCTAGGCTTCCTGACCACAATAAATTGTGTGTCTTCCTTCTTCTTAACCTCATTAAGAAGTTCCTTCCCACTCATGAGAAGTACAGTGTTGCGCACCTCTGGTTTCACTTATTTATCCTTAATTGACAACAACATGTTCATTCTCCCATTTTTCTCCAGGGTGTACATGTTCTTTCTCCCATCATGAATCACATTCCTGTCATATTGCCATGGTCTACCCAGCAATAGATGACAAACATCCATGGGAATTACATCATATAATATTTCATCCTTATATCCTTCTATTTTAAATTCAACTAAACACTTCTTAGTGACATTTACCTAATGCCATTTTTGTAGCCACGAAACTCTGTATGGGCTTGGATGTACGATAGTCTTCAACTCTAGCTTTTCTACCATCTCTGTAGAAATGAGATTGTCTGTGCTACCACTTTCCATGATGACTTTGCATACTCTGTCTTTTGTTTTGCAAGTAGTCCGAAACAAACTGTTCCTTTGGGCTGGGTTCTCTGCCTCCTTTTCTGGCGTTAAGAGAACTTTCCTCATCATTAAGGATCTTCTTCCGTCAGCATCTTCTGCCTCAACATTCCATCCTTGTGCTTTGGCAATGTGAGTCTCACCACCTTCTTTCTTTCTGTCTGGAAACTCATAAGATTTATGTCCATTTTTCCCACAGACAAAACATTTCACTTCACCTCCTCGACCTCTTCCTCTTCCTCTAGCTCGAGGAAAAGTATTTCTATCAGCATACTGCCCTCTCTGTGAGCTTCCTCCTCTCTCAGTTTGAGTTTGAGGTTTCTTCCCTTCTTCTTTAGATTTATGAGTTCTGTCTTGGGCAATTGTTTTGCCTCTGGCTTGACTTCTTCCTCGGCCTCTTTAACCTTTCTTTCGGCTCAACTTCTCTTCATATTTCAGAGCCATCTGATAAGCATCTTCTACAGTTTGAATGATCATCTTTCTCATCTCATCTTGGATTTCATATTTCAGACCATTCATGTACCTGACAACTTTTTCATCATCGCTTTCCCGATGACCTGCTCTGATGTTTATCTTGTAGAACTCTTCAGTGTATTCCTTCACTGACATCAGCTTCTATCTCAAATTTTTCATCCTCCGAAATAGAGTGATTTGATAATCCTTGGGTATGAATTTGTCTTTCATCTTCGCAACCATTCTATCCCAAAATTTGATTTTCTGCTTGCCTTTGCAGTGTCTGTCAGCCTGCAGTTCATCCCACCATAGTGTTGCATGCCCTTTAAGTCTGGTAATAGCATGTTTGACCTTCTTGTCTTCCTCGACATCCTCATAGTCAAAGTATTTATCTAGAGCTCTAATCCAGTCTAGAATCTCTTCAACATCCAGGTTTCCTTCATATACTGGAATGCCCATTTTTTCTCTAGCTCCTATCCTTGCGACATCACCGAATAGGCGTTCGTCTGTAGAATCTTCAACTGTGGCTTCTTCTCCTTTGTTTCCAACTTCATTTTCACTTTTGGCATCACTAATATCCCCAACGTCGACTGTGAACCTATGTGATGTCTCCATGGCATCAATCCTGACACGTAGTTTGCGCATTTCCCTCTCCACTATTGGATCAGGCATTGGTCTGTCTCTTCTTCTCGATGGCATGGTTGAAAATGGTTATCTTTTCTCTGCTACAGAAAGAAAAGACTTGTTCTATGGCTCTGATACCACTTGTGGTGTGTATCAAAGTGCTCTTCTTCCTTCTGCTTCCCCTGTCTTCAATGTACAAACAGAGTCAAGCTCTGATACCACAATTGGTGCAGACCCCCGAACCCTCAGGTCGAAGTCTGCTCAGGATCATTCTAAATCTACCCTCCTGAGTCTGATTGACTCTTTGATTTTCCCCACAGGGAATCCCTCACACAATCGGTGGTGTATCCACATGTCCTTATGAGTATGCCCCGTGTGATTAACCACAAAACACCACTCAAGTATCCTGATCTGAGTAAGATCACGCCCTTCGTTGAACCAGGACTTCGGGTTTCATGATTTCACAATCCCTGTTGTCGAGAGTTCCTGTATCTACAACCTCTAAAACCCGAAATGTTGAATTCTGATGTGTTCAACAAAGGTTGGCTTCCCATTGGACTTTTCGCTTCATCGGGGTTTCGAACTTCACGACTTCGTGAATCGAGATGCAATGCTCCCAACTCTTCGACCTCCAAACCCTGAAATAGTCAACAAGTTTTGACTCCGCCTATTAATGAAGACATGCCACCTATCCACTCAACTTATTTCTATCTCTGAAGTGGAATCTCGCCACCTGCCTCTCTTCCCAGCTTTCGGGACTTGAACAAGCCTTTGATCACCATCCCCCTAACACTTTGAAATCCTGAAATGTTCTGACGGCTCAAAACAGATCACGATCAATGGTCCATGTTGATTCTTGATATCAAAGTGATGGGTTCATCTGCCCCTATACACCTTGCATCTTTTCTGGATCCTAGGGTCCTCGCGACTTCGAAAGTTCTCCACAGAGAATTTTGACCGCTTGTTTCCTCCTTGACAACTTCTGCAAAATGAATCCGTGTTCTTCCACTGGAACTTAACTTCTACGAGATGTTTCCAATCCCTGTCTCCCTTTGAGTACTTTCAAAGGTGTTGACCCTCCTGAGCTTTCTCTTGCATCTTGAGTCTCAGAAGGACTCCTACACACACTCACGGCAATCTATCAAGTACTTTTGGGTTTTTTATCTCTTTGACTCTGTGCTGTCTCGACAACAATAGTCCTTCAATCCTTCCTTTAGTCGATAAGTCCTAAGACTTCTAATAGCCTGCACACTCCTTGCACGGCCTCTGTGCTCCTCCTGCACTTCTACTGGAATGAGAACAACGATATCCCTCCTGATCTTTCTGAGATAAAACTCAGACCCTTTGTCAACGCACACCTTACAGATGTTTCACTGCACTCCTTGCAAAAACTTCTCTCACTCAGGAAGAGAAACAATTGAAACTCATTCTCTCTCTATCTCAGACTTCAAACATTTAATATGAAATCATACATACACACAGTATTAAAACAAATGCATAACAGAGAGAATAAACAACCATGAGCATACTATTCACCATGTATAAACAGAAAACATCATAACACCATGAAATCTGATTCAAAACTTCATATATTCATCCAAAGCTTCTGTACATGGGGTTTTTCCTTTCAACTCTCTGCTACAACTCTCTTCTTCTCTACTATGCTAATGATACAATGATACAAGAGTGAGGGTGTCTATATCCGTTTTCCCTCCTATCTTCTAAACTGTCTAATCTAACATTCATATCTACCTACTCTCACATTAACAGACTTAAATTCCTTAATGTTCTATAGATGAGAGCAATCGCTCAAGATCTGTTTACAACCTCCAAGATATAAATGAAAAGTACACCATCTTCCTAACTATTACATTAATGTCTTTAAGTTCAAAATTCAAAATGGTTCTTATGAAAATGTGCTCTTTTCTTCCCCCGTGCGTCCAACTATTTCTTTGGCTTAGTTCGTGCTTTGGATTTGTACGATGATTCTGCATCACAACTCGTGAGTTCATGAGTTGAAGATCCTCAACTCCTCTTTTCTAAACCTCCAATACCCGAGGTGCTGATATGGGTATGGTTTCTCCTTGTTATCACCTCTACCAATGACCATTGGCTAGGGCCTAATTCTAGCACCCCTTGCGACTCACAACTTCACAAGTTGGAGCATTGAGACCTTGTGCTCCTCCTTTATGAATCCCTGAGATGTGATAAGTCAACAATAGTTGACTCCTTCCCAGGCGACGTGTGTCCACCACCTGTCAGCCGCTTCCATCTTTCTCTGGGCGCTGTTACTATGCCACGTGTCAACCACGTGGTCCCCACCAACTGGATGTGACACATGTTCACATGAGCTCTCGGTGCTCAACACTTTGCGACTTCTGTAGTTGAAAAGAAACTCTCTCAAACTCGAAACCCTCGAGTGCATGATACCACGCGAAGATTCTGATACAATGGTTCTCTCAAGTTTTTGGATCCAATGGTCTGGATTTCTTTCTCTATTCCTCGCAACTCGGAACTTCACACAAACCAAGAAATTTGGTCTGGCCTCCAAACTTACAAACCCCGAGTTCGTGATATGATCCAACGGCTTAAACAGAACACGATCAATGGCTCATGTTGATCCTAGATCCTAAGGTGATGGGTTTCACCGGCCTCTAATCACCTTGCAACTTTTCTAAATCCAATGATTCTCGTAGTGTCGACACTTCCTTCATGAAGGCCTCTCACCGTCCATAGGGCTCCTTTCTTGCGTGAACTCCTGGAGGTTAAACTCCATGTGCCTTCCTCTAGATCTGATGGTTGTCGATCCCTGGTGCTCGATCTGACAGCCCAGATCTGTTTCTCTTCCTTGTGCACTTTCCTACATGCGTCTAGATGTAGACTTCAACGGTCCATATCTCACTTCTCCAACAAATATAATGGCAACTATGCTCCCTCCTGAGATTTCACTTCTTCCTAGACTTGGAAGACTTCAAACGCTTCAAAAGTCTTAGCCTTCACTTTTGCTGTGAATCCTGTATCCTTGTCTCTCACCTGTGTTCTAAGGATGTTGTCCTTCCCGAGCTTTGTCAACTTTGAAACCTCAAGGGTTTCTCAATACTCTACTCCCCTCGGCTACTTCTCTGTGTGCAAATGCACTGTTCCTCTTGAGATTCCGAACTTGAGACGAGTTCACTCTGAGCACACTCCCTGTGCTTGACGAGCCTTTATACAACTGCCTATCAACGCTTCACTCAAGTGTTGGCCTGATGTACTCCTTGCACAGGTCTTTGTCCTCCTTGAGCTTCAATTGCTCAGACCTCAATGGTCTCTGCCCATTTCTCTCCTTGAAGGGATGGAAATTCCCTCTGTCAACTTTCTGCTCAAGCACTCCTTGCTGAGCCTATAGGGTGTTCAGTAACCCTATGAAGGTATTCCTCCTAACACTTCTTCTCCTTTCTGAACTCAAACAAGAGTTCTTTCTGTGCACACATGCAACAACTCAATGCCCTCCTGGTAGAGTTTTCCAGAATCCTCAATGATTCTGTCTTCTTTCCAAACTTGAAATAGAGTTCTTCTCATAATGCATCCGTGCATTTTCTCAATGCCTTCTTGGCAGAGCCTTACAAAATTCTCATAAATTCTGTCTTCTTTGTGCTTTCTATGCACCTGCTCAATGCCCTCCTGACAAAGCTTCTACAGAATCCCTCAATGATTCTAGTCTGTCCTGTGCTCTCTTCTGCACAGCCTTACCTCCAAGGTATTCAACAACCTTGAGGATTCTCCTTGAGTCAGTGACTTCAACTGGTGCGCCCTCTTGACACGTCTTTGTCTAAAATTCTGTAGAATTTAGAAGTGCACTCGTTGCACTGGCTTACAAAACCCACAGTGTTCTGACATGCAAACTCTTGCATGAATCCAAAAAGAACCAGACCTGGAATCAAAGAAATATGAACACATAGTGAAAGATATCTATCCCTGCAAATGCACATCTAACATACATCTACAGAATATCATAAACACATAAAGACATTCATCAACAAACACATGAACAACAACATGTAGGAAAAACTGCTATGATTGTATTAATCAAGAATGCCTAATTACAATGTGTTCGAGCTCAAGCTGCAACATAGTCTCAGCTCTCTTCTCCCCATTATAAAAACTTACTACTAGATACAAAGAAGATCTTTTTACAAAGAGGGGCTCCTCGAGCTCTTCCCTCCAAGCTTCCTACTCTCATTAATTTTACATTCAATTATATTGAATGGCTGTCTAGTTTGAATCAGATCTAGATATCAGCCTTACAATCATTTAAGGAAACTCTTTATCTAATCCTGTGCATACACATGGATTTTGGCTCTTGGCCTTACAACATTAAATACAATTTCAAAATTTGAAATTTTGAAAGTGAGAGGGTTGCGCCTCTCCTCTCCATTGAATGCATGCTTGATGTGCTGGCTGGCTGGCGCGTAGATGGCTTTGGAGCGATGCTCTTGCATCATACTCCTCTGCTGTGAAAAAATTTATGATCTCCTGCTCATGAGCTTCCCAGCATGGCTGTCGAAATCCCCTTGGATCCCAAACAGTTCTTTGGAGCTATCCATCTGCTCCATTGCTTCGCTACTGCTGCTGCCCTACTGCTATGGCGGGTTCTCCTTTGCTCAGCTTCCTTTTGCTAACCGCTTCTGTTGATCAGATAATCAGCCTTCTGATCTCCTTAATTATCATGTTTAGCTACTCCGGTGGCTGGCTCTCCTTATGCAGTCTTCTCAGCTGCACTTCTTCATCCTTATCAGTGGGTAGAACAACTAGATCTCCCATGCTATTTTCTTCCTCTGTGGCCTCAAATTTCTACCATGCTGCAGACTCCTCTTCTATAGTTTCATCACTGAGTTGCTGCTCAGCTTCCTCCTCTGATATCTTGACTATCAGCTCTCCTGCTGGCATATCTCCATCTTTTTCCAGCTGCTCCTTAGAATGGAATTCTCCTTCATTTTCTGCTGCACGCCTCAGCATTATAGTCATCATATGTTCAGCTCCCTGGATGAAAATTTTGAGCGATTCCTCGGAATGCTCCTCTTCTATCATCTGCATGACTGTCTCCTCATGGCAGTCATCTACTAGCTCTGGATGGTTCAACCAATCCTCCATCATTTCTAGCTCCTTCTCCCAAGGAGTGAGTGAGTCAACTGTGTGCTCCTCTTCTTCCCTTGCTGTCAGCTTCAATGCTACAACTGTCTCCCCTTCATCTTCCTGGCTAAAATTTTTGAGCCATTCTTATGAATGCTCCTTTTCCTCTACTTGAGCAACCTCTGATATCTGCTCTTTTATCATGATAGTCACCGCTGGTTGTCTTTCTGTTGTGGCTGCATCTGCAACACAAACTCTCACCTCAACTGGGCTAAGTGGCAGGGATATCTCAATTCCTCCAATGATCAAAATGATCTTCTGATCCTCCTTATCTGTCATCTCATCTCACTGATCCAAACTCACCTATGAGTTCATGAGACTATTATACAGTGCCATCTACTCTCCTTTGCCCACCTGACAACATGGGATTTTTCTGCTGCCCACCTGGCAGTCTATGAGATCAATTGATCCCATCTCCATCAACACTCCCTGCTGACATGAAATCACTTCTGAGTTCCTGAGACTTTCAATTAGTCTCACTTATTTTCCCCTACCCACCTGGCAATTTGGGATTTCCTCTGTGCCCTCCTAGTAGTCTCTGAGATCTTCCAACGATCTCATCTCATTGCCCTCCTAGAAACCTGAATTTTTTGCTCTTCCTTCCTAGAAGTCTTTGAGATCATCCTGTGCCCTCTTCTTATTACCCACCTGGAAATTGAAAATTCCTCACTGCCTGCCTGGCAGTCTCTGAGATTTTTCAGTGATCTCTTCTCCTCATCATCATTAAGATTTCTCCCAACTTTTGGTTCACACACATGAACCACTTCTTCTTCAACCTTGAGGTTTTCCACATACCTCAACCATTCTTTCAACAACCTCCACTACCATCGGGCCAATAACTCCTTGACTGGTCACTTTGCTTTGCTCCTTAGATGCCATTCATATACCCATCGCGACATTGCATCCTACTACATCTACAGTGAAAGCTCTTCCATCCTCGCTCTTATCTCCGTGAGCTCTTTGTCCATCGCTGCTTTACTCATTTGCTGCTGGTGGTTCTTCTTTCCACCACATTCATGGCCTTCAGTAGCCATATTCCTGTTCCTGTCTTCCCTCCTGGAAAACTTATTGCCGTCACTCTGCAACCGTGAGTGCTTCCATCTTTCCTTACAGTCCACCTAACTGTCTTTTGACTGTTGCGCTTCTGCAACAATCTCTACAAAGATTCAACACTCTGTCTCCTTCTATTCTGTCTCATTTTTCTTGCAGTATATAGACAGAATCAAGCTCTGATACCACTCTTGATGCAGACCCCTGACCCTCGGGCCGAGATCCACACAGGATCGTTCTAATTTCTCCACGATTCGAAGCGACTCCTTTGGTTCCCTGCTGAAACCTTCAACAAATATGATCCACAGGTCCTTCACAAAAACTCCACCTGCACCACATGCACCAGGTGCGAGTCTTTGACTCCGCACGACCATAACTTGACCTTAGCGCAAGCGCTTTTTTCAACTTGTAACTCACGAGTTCGTGAGTCGAAGATACTTGAATCATCTTTTCCAAACCTTGGATACCCGAGGTGCCGATACGGGTATGGTTTCTCCTTGCTAGTGCCTATACCAATGACCACTAGCTAGGGCCTAATTCTAGCACCCGTTACGACTCACAACTTTGCAAGTTGGAGCGTTGAGCCCTTGTGCTCCTCCATGAATCCCCGACATGCGATAAGTCAACAATAGTTGACTCCTTCCCAGGCGACGTGTGTCCACCACCTGTCACTCGCTTCCGTCTTTCTCTGGGCGCTATTACTACACCACCTATCAACCATGCGATCCCCACCAACTAGATGTGCCACGTGTTCACATGAGCTCTCGGTGCTCGGCACTTCATGACTTTTGTAGTTGAAAAGAAACTCTCTCAAACCTCGAACCCCCGAGTGCGCAATACCACACGAAGATTTTGATCCAATGGTTCTCCAGTGTTTTTGGATCTAATGGTCTGGATTTCCTTCTCTATTCCTCACAACTCGAAACTTCACGCAAACCAATAAATTTGGTTTGGCCTCCAAACTTACGAACCTTGAGTTCGCGATATGATCCAATGACTTACACAGAACATGATCAATGATTCACGTTGATCCTGGATCCTAAGGTGATGGGTTTCATCGGCCTCTAATCACCTTGCATCTCTTCCAAATCCAACGATTCTCGCAACATTGGCACTTCCTTCACGAAGGCCTCTCACCATCCATATGGCTCCTTTCTTGCGTGACCTCCCGAAGGCTAAAATCTGTGTGCCTTCCTCCAGATCTAATGGATGTCGATCCCCGGTGCTAGATCTGACGACCCAGATCTATTTCTCTTGCTTGTGTGCTTTACTGCATGCATCTGGATGTAGACTTCAATGGTCCAGATCTTGCTTCTCCAGCTGATCTAATGACAATTGTGCTCCCTCTTGAGCTTTCTCTTCTTCCTGGACTTGGAAGAATTCAAATGCTTCAAAAGTATCAGCCTTCGCTTCTGCTGTGAAGTCTGTATCCTCGGATCCCAACTATGTTCTAAGGATGTTGTCCTTCCTGAGCTTTGTCGACTCTGAAACCTCAAAGGTTTCTCAATCTTCTGCTCCCCTCGGTTACTGTTCTGTGTGCAAAGGAACTGTTCCTCCTGAGCTTCTGAACTTGAGACGAGTTCACTATGAGCACACTCCCTATGCTTGATGAGACTTCAGACAACTGTCTATCAACACTTCACTTGAGTGTTGGACTAATGTACTCCTTGCAAAGGTCTTTGTCCTCCTTGAGCTTCAATTGCTCAGACCTCAATGGTCTCTGCCCCTTTCTCTCCTTGAAGGGATGGAAATGCCCTCTGGCAACTTCCTGCTCAAGCACTTGCTGAGCCTGTAGGGTGTTTAGTAACCTTGTGAAGGTCTTCCTCCTGAAACTTCTTCTCCTTTCTGAACTCAAACAAGATTTCTTTCTGTGCACACTTGCACCAACTCAATGCCCTCCTGGCAGAGTTTTCCAGAATCCTCAGTGATTCTGTCTTCTTGTCGAACTTGAAATAGAGGTATTCTCCTAATGCATCCTGTGAATTTTCTCAATGCCCTCTTGGTAGTGCCTTACAAAATTCTCATAAATTCTATCTTCTTTGCGCTTTCTATGCACTTTCTCAATGCCCTCCTAGCAGAGCTTCTACAAAATCCCTCAATGATTCTGGTCTGTTCTGTTCTCTCTTCTACACAGTATTACCTCCAAGGTATTCAACAACCTTGAGGATTTTCCTTGAGTCAGTGACTTCAGCTGGTGCGCCCTCCTGGCACATCTTTGTCTAAAATTCTACAAAATTCAGAAGTGCACTCGTTGCACTAGCTTATAGAAGCTGCAGTGTTATGGCATGCAACCTCTTGCATGAAGCCACAAAAAACCAGACCTAGAATCAAAGAAATCTGAACAAATAGTGAAATCTATCTATCCCTGCAAATGCACATCTAACATACATCTACAAAATATCATAAACACATAAAGACATTCATCAACAAACACATGAACAACAACATACAGGAAAAACTACTATGATTGTATTAATCAAGAATGCCTGATTACAATGTGTTCAAGCTTGGGCTGCAACATAGTCTCAGCTCTCTTCTCCCCATTCTAAAAACTTACTACTATATACAAAGAAGATCTTTTTACAAAGAGGGGCTCCTCGAGCTCTTCCCTCCAAGCTACCTACTCTCATTAATTTAACATTCAATTATATTGAATGGTTGTCTATTCCGAATCGGATCTAGATCTCAGGCTTACAATCATTTAAGGAAACTCTTTATCTAAGCCTATGCATACACATGGATTTTGGCTCTTTGGCCTTACAAAATTAAATACAATTTCAAAATTTGAAATTTTGAAAGTGAGAGGGTTGCGCCTCTCCTTGATCTAAAAATGAAGAAGACTTGTATTCTTGAAAATATTTGCAAGTAAAATTTTATGTGTTAAAAATGAAAATGGATCATCTTTGAAACACAACTTATAATAGGATTTACTCATTCAAGATGCATATAAATAGCAGCATAATCAATGAACAAAAAACACATAACACAACAAATGATAAAGGAGTTCACCCCTCTCTTGGGCTACATCTCCTGGTCCAGCTTCCAATGGATCATTTGTATTATTTTCTCAAAGTGATAAAAAATGTGCTTTACAATGCTCAAAATACCAAATATACTGCTCCAATGGCTTCAGAACGTCCAAAAATCCCTAGTTGGGATTTTTCGACACCTCGTTTGGCCAAAAATTGAAGAAGATAAGCTTCCTGGAAGTCCCCCCTTCAAGCTTGCTGTCCCTGCATCTACAAAACGCACCTTCCATGGCTCAACCTAGCCCACACACATATTTAAGCGTAAAAACCTAGCACCAAATGAAACCGCACAAACAGTGTGAACTGTAGGATAGTTACGGGTGCACCTAGCCCCTAACCATCAAGGGCCAGGTCATATTAACCCATGCGACCATGCGCTAGCATAAATATGGGATCCCGTTTCAAAAGCAAATGGTCAAAGGCCAAATGGTGGTCATTGTAATAACCATTGGAACAAATGTTAACTGCGTGCATGCGCCATACACCATAGCTATGGGTCATATATTATATAGTGCGCGACCAAGGGCTGGGGTAAGCCCCGGCCCGGTCACGGCCCAAACCACCCACACATTCAAACTTATATAAATTTTGTACCATATATATAACAAGTAACAAGCAGTGGCGCACTGGTTGGTGACTCTTTGCCAAGTCTTTTCCCCTGCCCGGAGGTCGCGGGGTCGACTCCAACCAATGACATAAGTTTTAACCAAACAATGGATGACATGCGACGACCATTAACTGGGCCACGTGTCGTTTCTCCATTCACTGTCAAACATTCCAAGTCACCTGCCAACTATTTGAATGCCATCCTGCCACATGTCATATGACTTTCCACTTGTCATATGACCTTCCACGTCAGCGTCCGTACAGACTGTACAGTCAACAACCCTTTTTTTTGCCTGTTTGTAAATTTGAATAGAACGTGATATCTCTTGCTCCCGACGTCTATTTGAACCCAAATGAGTTGCATTAGGTTCGCAACAATGAGGCCTACGTTCTCATTCGATTTGAAGTGATTTCGAGCACTTTGAATTTTTGAGCAAAATTTGATCCCCTGATCACACCTCCCCATTGGAAATCTTTTGGACCTCCAAAAGACTATATTCAGTCTATGTGAAGATGAGAGTATAGTTCCCTCACCCTTCCAACCTCAATCCACTTGAATTTTCTTGGATTTGTACCTTTAAGACCAACTCGAAGATACTCCACATTTCCTCGTTTTGAAGTTTGCATTCTCCCGTCAAGAATGGTGTCTTCATGCAGTTCTGTAAGATATTCTGGGGAAAAATCATCTATAGAAGGAATCTGAACATTCTCTCCATGATCATCAATCAAAGGAGGCTCATACAATTTCAAATTCTCAACATTAACAACTACATACATTTGCATATAAGGAGGAAAATCTAAACAAAAGGCATTGTTACCAATCTTGTCGATAATCTTGAAAGGACCATATCGAATTGGTTTCAATTTTTTACCCTCTCCTTTAAGTCTCTCCTTACTGATGTAAATCCAAACTCCATCTCCAACCTGGAAACTGTTATCAACATGATGCTTGTCATGTCTCATCTTGTACTTGGCTTGACTCTTTTCCAACTGCTCTTGCACCATTTGATGTATCGACTGAATTTGTTCAATGAACTTTTCTGCCCTATCAATTTCATATTGACCATCGATAGCAATATCCTTCCCAAAGATAAAATCTAAAGGATATTTGGGCAAATATCCAAAACATGCTTCAAATGACGACGTTTGAGTCAAAGAGTGCTTAGCTTGATTGTAAGCATGTTGAATGTAATGTAAATGTTCATCCCAAAGTTTAGGATGCTTACTACAATAAGCACAAAGAAGATGCACCACTGTTTGATTTACTACTTCTGTCTGACCATCTATTTGCGGATGAAAAGCTGTGCTCTTTTTAAGTTTGGTGTCCATGAGTGCCCATAAACTCGTCCAAAAACTTCCAACAAATCGAGAATCTCGATCAGAAATAATGGATTTAGGCAATCCAAAATTCACCTAAACATTTTGAAAGAACATTTGTGCCATTTGTTCAGCTGTAACCTGCTTTGTACAAGGCATCACAATACACATTTTTCTAAATCGATCAACCACAACATAAAGATAATCGTGATTTCGTCTAGACATAGGTAAACCACCTACAAAATCCATGGAAATACTTTCCCAAGGTCGAGAAGGAACCAGAAGTGGAGTATACAAACACAACTTTCGATTACTAGGTTTACTTGTGGCACATAACGAACATCCTCGAACATATCTTGAAACACTTTCATTCATTTTAGGCCAGTAGCAGTATCTTTGCAAATTAGCCACTGTCTTGCCTACACCAAAATGACCAGCAATAAGAGAAGAATGGGCTTCTCTTATAATGTTGATTCTTTCTCCCTTTGGAATACATAACTTGCCAAGATGATACAAAATATTATCATGCACATGGTAATCCAATTTTTCAACATGGTTAGAATGACTCAAAGTTTCATATACTTCTTTGAAATCAATATCTAAAGCATATTGCTCCATATAACTTTAATGCATGACATGACTATGCCTAAGAATAACTGAAGCACTAATAATAGGCCTTGAAAGAATATCAACGAATTTGTTATAAATGCCCTTCTTATACCTGATAACCAAGTGGAACTGTTGAAGAAAACCCTTTCATCTAAAGTGCCTAGCTTGCTATAGCTTTGTCTATGATTGTAAGTATTGCAGTGGTTGATGATCGGTGTGAACAATGGTTTCTTTCCCCAACAAATAATGTTTCCATTTTTTCACACTTTGTACCGATGCATACAATTCCTTATCATAAGTAGGATAGTTAATCATGGCACCATTAAAAGTCTCAGAATGAAAACAAATGGGCTTACCATGTTGTAGAAAAAATTCTCCCATTGCATAATTGCTTGCATCTGTTTGGATTTCAAAAGGTTGTCTTAAATTTGGAAGTGCAAGAAATGGTGCTGAACTTATCTTCTCTTTCAAAGTA
>JZKD02S1745665.1:39840-51565 GCA_000966675.3 Picea glauca | reverse complement strand
CTGGTTTAGTCATCCCATTGATCCATTTTGATAAAAAACACCAAAAACATTGAGTTCTTAAGTTACCAAGCACCTCTGGTCTGCAACCACGGAGGGTTTTCTTGGAGAGTTAACATGAGTGACTCTCTCCAGGTGAGAGAGTGCGCGTAGGAAGTGAGAACTCCTATAAGGGGTCCTATAGCTGCCACAGAGCTCAGAGAATTCCAATCTAGCCTATCGCTGAAGCCCAAGGTAAGAGAGGTTTAACAGCCGAAGGACTGTCTGGGTGACAGTGAAGGTGTATACTCCTAGGGTGGGAAAGGCATGTGGGGAATGAGAGTCTGTGAGAAGTGGGCATAAGTGGCTCCTGGGAGAGAATCCATCCTCATAAACTATGTGTCTTCCTGTTGAAATTTCCTAGCTTGGGATTCCCTTTCCCGATGGAGCTTAGTCCCAGCTCGAGGTTGACCTACTACTGAGAGTGATGAGCAACATGGTCTAAGGCTGGGAGGTTTGTGGAAGGTCTGAATGCAATTGGTGGTGTTACGCCAATTTAAAATATAAGTATTAATTCTGTACTTAATTTATATGTGATGCATGTCTATGTTTTGAAATTTTATCATGTATTCTGTTGCAAGTTTGATTTGTTATTAATTCTATTTAGGTTTGTATGACAGCAGTAACTCCATGTTAAATGTGTTAATTTGATTTAATGCAAATTCTTTATAAGTGTATGTTCCACGTAGTGATGTTTTCCGACAGTGGGGTTGATGGCCGAGGATGTTACAATATGGTATCAGAGCCATGGTTTCAATGCTGAGCCTGGATGGGCTGGATAAGTGGTCTTTGGACTCAAGGTTTCAAGTGGAAATGGTGTTTGGATGGAACCAATTTTGAACCTTAGAATGTTTCTGATTGCTAAGGGGTTACATGGCCGTGTTACGAAGCTCGGGAGGAGTAGAAGTAGAATAAAACCACATCCATCATGGTATTTTACCACAGGGAGAGAGAGATCAACACTTGGGGTGTTGGAGCCATAGGATCTATTTGGGAAAAAGGAGAGTCCTTTAAGACCGTTAGATCTAGAGAAGGTGTAGGACGGTTATCCTAGAAGCCTTTCGGAGTTTGACAATTGGGAGAAGTGGAATACATTGAGGCAGAAACTTCCAAAGGAGATATACATCTTAGATCGTAGGAAAGTATTTTGGACTGTTAGATATGTGTCCAGGAAAGCAAAGGAAAGTCACTTTGGAGGATTTCAAGTGTGGAGTGTGAAAAAATCCCAAATTCCCAAAGTAGATCGCAATCGTCCAATTGCGAAGGACATGCGTTGATAGATCATGAAATCTGGGAGAAAGCACTCAAGGCAAAAGAGAGCATAGAGGAGTTGAAACTCCCGAAGCCCAAAGAGCCGAAGTGGTGAGTCATGAGGATGTGAACTGGATGTGACGTGGATAGATGGGTTGTGTTCCAAGTGTAAGTGGATTCCGAACCATGGAATATTGAAATGTAATTTGGAACATGACGAGTGTCACCCATCTGAATGGGCCACATATCAGTCACTAGTATTCTTCCATGTGGAATCTTGTATGAGTAGGATTAGTGGGGCTTGAGGTTATGTAACGTAGTTAAAGGTTGGAGGATGAACAATGGCGTTGATCAAGATACATCAAGATCAACGGCTAGGATACATTGCCGGGACCCAAGTTGCACGGAAGCTAATTCTCCAAGGCAGTCCCGCAATCCAAACCGTGGTTTCACTGAGGGGTTACGTGTTAGCATTAGAAGAATTGCGGGATGAAAGGCGGGTTTCTCCAAACCAATGTTACATGCCCCCACAATTGGGAAAATGTTAAGTGATTTAATGTAATAACGTCACCTAAGGGGGCGTGGGAGTGTTCATAGATTAATGGTTCGGGGTGTGCGGATGTGAAATATTTCGAAGTCCCGAAGTCCCAGAACTCAGATGTCTGAGGTTCCACAATGAGTGTCAGCCGTTGGATGCTAGGTAGACATGGACCATTGATCCACCCTACTGCACGAGTTCAGTAATTTAGAAATCCAAGAGATCGTTGTGGTGTGCTTTGAAAATTTATGAGGCCAAAGGCTCGAGTATGCGCTTATTGATCTAGCGCTTGGTCAGAACCCATGGTCACATAGTTTGGGAACTAAGAGAAAGGGGATAGTGCCCGAAAACTTAGCAGAGTAGAGCTCTGAAAGAAGAAATCTGTGGGGATTATTGATTGAACAAGAATCATAGAGAATCAAAACTGAACGTTTTCTTGAATAAGATTTGTTTATGAATGTTGTGGGAATTGTTAAGGAATAATGCCCTGACAACTTCCAGTTGTCTTCACATTGTGTTTGTAGAAGTTTAATGAGTGCCAGGACCGAATAAAGTTTCCATTGAGTGCAAGAAATGGAGGAGACACATAATGCTTCTAGTTCAGAGAATGAAGAAAAAGGAATGGATGTTCATTTGGGAGTTGAAGGGTCAAACTCCAATGGGAATGGAGAAGAGATAGATAAGGAAGGGCATATGATGAAAATCATTGAAATATTGCAGAAAGATGCCCAAAGTCACCGAGAAGATAGAAGAAATTTCATGAAAGCTAAGTAACAACATGGAGAATTCAACTTAAAGTTGATGAAGAGTCTGGAGAGAATAGAAAATAAGTTGGACAAGGAGAGAGACTCAAGCAAAATAGGGAGTCACCAGACTTCTGAAGGAAGAATATCAAGGAGTGTTGGTAGACATCATCATCACTCCCAAGGTCGCTCTAAGAGAAGGGAACACAGTAGTTCAAGCCCATCTCCTACCAGAAATCATAGGAGATCTGGAGTGGATGAACTAAAGGGCGAAATGAACAAGATTAAGCATCCTACGTTTGATGGAGAACACAAGAAGGAGGAAGATGCTAAAACATGGTTTCTTGGCATGAGGAAATATTTCTAACTGCATAATTATTCCTCTCATGCAGAAGGAAGAATTGTGATGTATCAACTGAAAGGAAAAACATCCATTTGGTGGGATCATCTTGTGCAGGTGAAGTACATTAGAGAGAAAGATATCACTTGGAAATAATTCAAGAGATATTTCAAGAAGAAATATTTAACTAAAATATATTATGAAAGAAAGATGAAAGAGTTCTTTGAACTCAAGCTGGGCAGCATGACCGTTGATGAATACAAGCAAAGAGTTTTGGAATTGTTGAAGTATGTTCCATTCATCAAGGATGAGACTGTCAAGATTTAGAGGTATATAAGTGTATTTCCACCTTCCATTGGTGAGAAGGTTCAATATTATGATCCTAAGACTATGGAAGAAACTATAAGAAGGGAGAAATGATTATATGAGTAGTAAGGAGAGAAGCCTACTTTCCGGAAATCTTGGGAAGACAAGAAGAAATTCAAGATGGATCGGAGGAAGAAGGGAAATAAGCCAACCTTTTTTAGAAATAGTCCTCAAGGACAGCCGTCTTTTAGAGAGCCCAGGAAAGATGAAGTGGGTGGGAAAATGCCAAGACCGACACTTATGGAATGTTGGGGTTGTAAAGGAAACTATAGGTACAAATATTTCCCCCACAGAAATGATAAAGTGAGAGATGTCCACAATGTACAGTAGGCTAAAAAAGTGGAGGACATGGGTAGTATAATGCGAAGGATCTACGTAGCCCTAGACAACAAGGAAGCTAAATATCAATCACACATGATTGAAGTGGAAGGTATGAACAACAACCATTCCTTTACTATTTTAATTGATTCATGGGCTATCCATAGTTATATATATCCTAGAGTGGTGGAAAGTTTTCAATTGTAGAGAAGAAAACATGAAAAGTCTTGGTTAGTGAAATTGGCTACAAGAGCCAAGAGGAAATTCACTGAGTTAGTTAAGTCATGTCAAGTGGACATGAATGGACTGAGCACAAAGGTTGAATTGAATGTTATGCCTTTAGGTACTTATGAATGTCTAATTGGGATGGATTGGTTGGACCAGCACCATCCCATCTTGGACTATCGTAACAAGGCATTCACTTTCCTGGATGAAGAAGGAAATCGAAGAACAGTCCAAGGAATTCCTAGACTTTTTTCTATCAGAGAAATATTAACAATGCAGTTGAAGAAGTGCTCCAGGAAAGGCTGTCAGTTATTTGTAGCCCATGTGGAGGAAGCATCTAAGGATGAGGTCTCAAAGATTTGAGATCATGCGGTACTAAAGGAGTTTGAAGATGTATTTCAGGAGGTACCCAGACTAACTCCAAAAACATATATTGACTTCTCTATAAACTTGATTCCTGGAGCAACTCCAGTGTCAAAATATCCTTACCAAATGAGTACGCCAGAGTTGAAATAACTGTAGTTGTAGCTTGAAGATATTTTGAAGAAGGGGTACATACACCAAAGTGTGTCACCTTGGGGTGCCCTGGTCCTGTTCGTGAAGAAGAAGGATGTGACATTGAGATTGTGCATTGATTTCAGATAGTTGAACAAAGTGACTGTTAAGAACAAGTATCCTCTGCCAAGGATCGATGATCTCTTTGATCAGTTGAAGGATGAAAAGATATTTTAGAAGATAGATCGCAGGTTGTGATATTAACAGGTAAGGATAAAGGATGAAGATATTAGCAAGAACTCCTTTAGAACATGGTATTGTCACTATGAATTCATAGTGGTGCCATTTGGGTTGTCAATTTCACCCACTATTTTTATGTGCCTAATGAATGGTGTATTCAGGGACTATCTAGACAATTTTTTCATAGTATTCCTGGATGACAATCTGGTGTATTCCAATTTGGAGGAAGAGCAAGAAAAACATCTGAGGATGGTGTTTCAGGTGCTAAGAGAGCACCAAATGTATGCCAAGTTGAGCAAGTGCTCGTTTTATCAGGAGCAAATCCATTACTTGGGGCATATTATTTCGAAGGATTGGATAACTGTAGATCCTAAGAAGATTGAGGCCATCAGAGAATGGCCAACACCAAAGAATGTGACAAAATTCAAATCCTTTATGGGTCTAGATGGTTATTACAAAAGGTTTATCGCAGGGTTCTTGAGGAAATCTCACCCTATCACTTCCTTGGAAAGGAAGGAGAAGAAATTTCAATGGACAAAAGAATGTGAGAGAAGCTTCTAGCAATTGAAGCAACTGTTAACCAGTTCTCCAATCCTGAGTATTGCAGACCCAAATGAAGATTTTGTGGTGTGCACAGATGCATGCAAAGAAGGACTGGGAGGATTCCTCAGTCAGAATGGATTCATAATTTTTTATGAATCCGTAAAGTTGAAAGAGCACGAAAGGAACTATGCAACTCATGATTTGGAGTTGGCAGCCATAGTAAATGCTCTAAATAAATGGAGGGATTACCTCATGGGAAGGAGGTTTGAACTGAGAACAGACCACAATGATTTGAAATATTTGTTTGATCAACTAACCTTGAATGCTAGGTAGAGTAAGTGGTTAGAGTTTCTCTATGAGTAGGATTTTGATATCAAGCATATCAAAGGGAAGGAGAATAAAGTGGTTGATGCACTCAATAGGAGAGTATACAAATTACATGCTACAACCATTAGCATGTACCGAACTGATATTAAAAGCTGAATTTTGGACACTACAAATACAGATTTGCAATACAAGAATTTGGTAGAAAAACTAAAACAAGGTGAGATGCCACAGAAAGTGGAAAATTCTAAATTGGACACTGACATAACACTTCTATACAAGAACATAATTTATGTGCCCAATATCTAGGACTTGAAACTTATGATTTTGAATGAAATGCATAATGTGCCTTATGCTGGGCACCCTGGATATTAGAAAATTGTGGCAGTAGTCAAGAGCCATTACTTTTGTCTAGGTATGAAAAAAGAGATTGTTGAATACATCACCAGATGTATGGAGTGCCAGAAATTTAAAGCTGAGCACAGGAACCCAACAGGGTTGCTGCAACCTTTAGCCATTCCCGAGTTGAAGTGGGAAGTGGTGACAATGGATTTCATCACGGGATTTCCCAGAACAGGCAAGCAACATGATTCAATCATGGTGGCAGTGGACAAGCTTACAAAAGCTACCCATTTTATTCCATCAAAGACTAATCAAAAGGAAGTGTATGTTTCTGACAACTTTATGAAGGAAGTGGCATGATTTCACAGAATTCCCAAGACAATTGTGTTTGACAGGGACCCAAACTTTACCTCCAAGTTATGGAAGGGGTTGTTCAAAGAATTCATAATGAATCTAAACTTCAGTACGACCTATCATCCTGAGTCTGGTGGGAAGAATGAGAGGGTGAATAGAGTAATAGAACACATGATGAGGATGCATGTGATGGAAAAACCATCGAAATGGGAAGGCTACCTACATTTGGTAGAATTCGCCTAAAACAATGGGTATCAAGCATCGTTGAACATGAGCCCATTTGAAGCAATTTATGGAAGAAAGTGAAATACTCTAGTAAGCTGGGATAATCTAGCTGATAGGGTAGTAGTTGGGCCAGAGTTTCTTAAGGAAATGGAATAAAAAATGCTAAATATTAAGCAGAATTTAAAGGCTACCCAATACAGGAAGAAAATTTATGCTAATAAGAACAGAAACCACAGAGAGTTTAAAGTGGGTGACCATGTTTTCCTAAAATTAAAAGCCAATAGAAGATCCCTAAAGCTTGGAAGCTACTCCAAGTTGGTAGCCATATTTTGTGGGCAATTTGAAATCCTAGAAAGGATTGGGCCAGTTGCATATATGATTGGATTACCTGTATCCATGACTGTACATAATGTGTTTCATGTTTCATTTCTTAAGAAATATATACCTGATTATAATCATGTTATCGATTGGAATGTGATTCAGGTGGAGAAAGAAGGTGTCTTGCAAGTGCGCATATTGGACCGAAAAAACAAATAGCTCAGGAATCGAGCTATAGGGATTGAAAAGGTCCAATGGACCTGGTACAGTCCTAAGGACATGACATGGGAGCATGAGGATGTTGTGTGGGCAGAATACCCACATCTTTTTGAAGATTTGGAAAATCTTGTTGATGTTGTGTAAACGTTTCACTGAGGATAGTGCAAAAATAAGGTGAGGGGATTGTAATACCCCAAGGATGAACCCCAGTTATGTCTATGTATTGTAAACATGTTTTATAGGCTGGTGAGCCAAGTGTATATAAGATGGTGGGATTATGTGTTTATTAGACCGGAGAGACTAGAAGTTAAAGGATAAGAGCCTATTTTTGTATATGTAATTATGCAGATCATTAATATAATATATAAACATCGTTGTGTGTCACCCAACCACAAAGAAAGAGTGATGGGGGACTAAGCTTCCACAGAATGGGTAAGGGAAAGGGGGATGAAATGTTGGAAGAGGGGCTAATATTGAGGGATTAAGTCCTTGGGAATAATAATTTATTATTATTCCAAAGTGGTGTGAAAGGTATGCTTTTATCCTAAGTCCTGGGAGAGGCAACACATCCAGCTCCAACATGTGCAAAAGGGAATGAATACTTGATGGAGTGCATGAAGCTTCATGGGTGACATGTGTCATCCAAGGCACATGCAATTTAACCCAAGAATTGAGTCGTGATGGGGGTTTTTCCTCCATTATTCTGTCTGTTATCTGAACCTTGTTACCTTTGTGATCGACCTTTGCTTAATTTTCTTTTCACGCATTCCTGATAACCATAACTAGAAGTTGACCAATGTATTTATGTGAATCTCATGGCCTCTGTATTCGACCTTTGCAATATTCACGTACGCATATGAAACCCAAAACCATGAAGTCATCCCGTGATGTTTTCCTGAGAAGCCGATGCATCCTCAGTCTATACTCGTTTTACCTCTGTGTTGGACCTATGCATAACCACACACATCTGAGAAACTAGTCGGGAGGGAAAGGTTGACTTGTGTGTCTTGTGAACCAGGTTTATCCACACTACAAATCTGAGTTCGTGCTTAACTGTTTGGGTTGGTTTCTTCTATGAAACTTGAGCATACTGTAATTGCCTATGGTGTGTGTGTTTTAACTTTAGGTTGTTGTGGCCATGCAGTCCCTTGGCTGAGTGTGATTGGATACCGTCATCGGTTCCTTGCTGAGCCTTACTGTTTTCCTCCTTGTGCTGGAATGGAGATGAAGAAGTAGGTTGTTAGGCCTGTGTGCAACACTCTCTCCAGGTGAGAGAGGTGGTTGTGGTTGAAGAAGAAGGTTTTCAGGCCTATGAGAGACTCTCTCTAGGTAAGAGAGTGTGTGGAGGAAGTGAGAAATTCTATAAGGGTTCATGTAGATGCCACAGAGCTCGGATAATTCCGGTCCAGCCTGTTGTTGAAGCCCAAGGCAAGGGAGGTTTAGAAGCTGAAGGACTGTCTCAGTGATAGTGAATGTGTGTAATCTTGAGGTGGGACAGACATGTGGGGAATGGGAGTCTATGAGCAGTGGGAATAAGTGGCTCCTAGGAGAGAATCCATCCTCATAAAATGTGTGTCTTCCTATTGACCTTGCCTAGCCTAGGATTCCCTTGCCTGGTGGACCTTAGTCCTAGCTTGGGGGTGACCTACTACTGAGAGTGATGGGCAACGCGGTCTAAGGTTGGGAGGTTTATAGAAGCTATGCCCGTAGTTGGTGGTGTTACACCAGTTTAAAAGATAAGTATTAATTATTTACTTAATTTATATGTGATGCATGTCTATGTTTTGAAATGTTATCATGTATTCCATTGCAAGTTTGAAATGTCGTTAATTATATTTAAGTTTGTATGATAGAAGTAACTTCATGTTAAATGTGTTAATTTGATTTAATGAAAATTCTTTATAAGTGTATGTTCCGCGTAGTGGAATTTCCCGATAGTGGGGTTGATGGCTGGGGACATTACATATCATGATTGTCGGATTTACTAACTACAAATGCATACTAATACATACTAAAGAAACACACTAAGAAACACAATTTTACCTAACGACACATTAGACCAAGTAGATATTAACTAACTCTTACGTGTCTAAATATCCTAACAACCAACACCACTGGTGAAGAGAAATAACTTTGTCTATGTTGAATGATGTCAGCCTCTAACATTTCCTAGATCATGCACTCAATCTCACTCTTCTATGCATATGGATACCTATAAGGAATAATGTTATGTGGTACACTTCTTGGTTGCAAATAAATAACATGGTCATGATCTCAAGCAGGAGGAAGACCCTTAGGAATTTCACCAAATACCTTATAATTATTGTTGATAATTATTTGGAGATTTGATGGAGTAGGAGCTATAGATGGTTGAACATCAAGTGAGCTTAATTGTGAAATTACACCTTGGTGTCCCTTTTTGAGTAATTTTTCCATTCTAATAGAGGTTATCACTTTAGAGGGCTTCCCTTGGATACCTCTAAGTTCAATTTCCTTGCCATCTGAGGAAAATTTCATGAAATGATCTTGAAAATTAAAGGCCATTGTTCCCAATGATTGTAACCATTGGACCCCTAATACGACATCGACACCACCCATTTGTATGGAAATCATGGGGTTATCCAAAACATAATCCCCCATACTGAGCTTAATACTATGGAATTTTCTTGAACAATTTATGGTACCTCCATCTCCAATCAATACTTGAAATTCTGGTGTAGTATATACAAAGCAATTGATATCTTTTGCTATCTTGTAATTGATGAAATTATGAGTGCTACCAGAATCAATCAATACAATTACCTTTTTATTTTTGATGTATCCTTGTATCTTAAGGGTTTGTGGATTGTTTATGTTGGCCAATGCATGACAAGTTATTGTTGGCATAGTCTCTTCTATATTTGGATCTTGTAGTGGTTCCAATTATTGATCTTCTTCCTCTTCATATTCTATGTAGAATAATTTATTCTCACTGCATTTACCCCCCTTACTATACTTGTTGTCACAATTGAAACAAATTCCTTTTTTTCTTCTTTCATCCATTTGTTTAGGTTTTAACCTTGTCAGTTGAGGTACACTTGTCTTATGAACTCCAAAATGATCTCTTCTCCTTGTGTGTGAAATAATGGTAGACTTGTGTGTAGCCTTATTTTTGGCTTGAATATGACGAGAAAATTGCATAGCTTACATAAAAAATTTAGGGTGTCTTAAGAAAAGATCATGCTTAATGTCCTCTTTTAATCCACCCATGTAAGCTTGCAACAATTATTCATCACTTATGTCATCCACCCTTGTGGCCAATACCTGAAATTCTAAATTATAATATTCAATATCCCCTAAGTGCTTGATTCTTGTCAATTGATTGAAGTAGTCATGTTCCCAAACTTTCCCATACTTTGCTTCTAAGTCTCTTATAAATAAACCCCAAGTATAATGATAAAAAGGGGGATGCCTTTTTACTATCCATTGGTACCATTGATATGGTTTTATCTCAAAGTTCAAAGTTACTATGTGAATCCTTTTCTTATCATCCATAATCTTATTTAGTTCAAAATGTTTCTCTATTTGGTTCACCACGATAAAGACCTTTGTTCCATAAAACTTCTTTAATTCAATCTTGGGAAGGTTGAATTTAGGACCCCCACCATAATTAACTCCATTATTAGAGTTAAATTCACTTGAAAATTTCTTATTGTCGACATGTTGTTCAACATGAATATTACCTTTATTTTGATGGGTTTCTGGCATTTTTATATATTCTTTATGGAGTTTTTGATCTAGAGTCTGAACGATTAGGGAAGACATGGAATTTTGCAATTTATTCATAATTTTTTTATTTATTCCTTTTTTTCATCCATATTCTTTTTCATGTCATTCTTATTTTATTCCATCTTATTATCCATTGTGTTTTCCATTTCAATGATCCTCTTTTCCATCTCATGATAAATCTTATTGATTTCATCTTGAATCATGATTGAGATTTCTGGAGGTTTAACTGGTGATGTAAATTTTGGAGGAGCCTTTGGATCCATGTGAGAAAAAAATAATTCTTCTCTTTTCCCTCTTTATTACAAATTTTGAATCACAAAAAAACGATTTTCCAATAAAAGGTTATGCCAATTGTAATTTACGTACATTTTTATCCCTTAATTTGGAGTTTGTCCTCCTGACCAACCTTTCTTCTGATGTTATTCTGAAATTTTGACCCCTATGAGTCTAAAATTTCTACCTATAGTACTTTGAAATGTCCTCTTTTCAATGCCACAGGTCTGATCAAAATTGGATGTGCCAAGTGGAAGTTATGGTAACTTCCCCACACCTTGCTGAATTTTGGCCTTTCCAAGAGAGTGGACTTGTACAACATGCCACACACATAGGATATGCAATTCTAAAAATTGTACCAGAATTAGTACAACCTGTCCTTGTTCTAATGCAACTAGTCACTCAATTTGGATCATTTTTGAAGAAGATATGACTATTTTACCTAGAATACATGTTTGAGACTAGTTAATAGGACTAGTCAGATACCCCATCATCCATAGGGTGTATCTTTGAAAGTATGATAACCCAGGAGATGAACATTTTACCATAGATACCTTGATATTTCCTCTAAATAACCTCCAATTTTTTCATTCTGAATCATCCCCAAAAACATTTGTAGAAAAAATTCTAAGATGACTTGCTTGGAGAAGAAAAACCCTAGGATCAATGAGCTCTCATACCAATTCTTATGATCCAATGCCTTAAAAATGATAAAAAATCAATAATTACAATCCACTTCGAGGGGGAAACCTCCGTTTACAATATATACACATCAAAATACAATATCAAATGAGATAAGATGATCCT
>JZKD02S1745665.1:6926-34291 GCA_000966675.3 Picea glauca | reverse complement strand
CTATATATACCAAGGAGACATTTTCATTTGGAATCATCTTGTACTTGAACATTTATGTGGGGTAAAAGGAGGTTTCCCCCTCGAAGAGGCTTATTATATGAAATTATCTCTTTTTAAAGGCATTGAGTACTTATTTTTATGTTTTTCTATGCTTTATTGATATTTGGTTCTGAACAAAACCTTGACAAACAAAATCCATGATGCTTGCAACATTGTCTAGAGGATGGACAAATTATGTTTCTTTTTCCAAATACGTTAAATGAGTATATTTGAGTTTAATGAATACATTTTCCTATTATTGATCTGGATTTGATGAGAAGAACTGAATGAATACAAATCTGTATTATTAAAACAGAGATACAATTAACAATAACATATATTTAATAAAACTTGACTTCTATTCGATAAAGAAATACGCTGAAACTGTAAAATGCATACTTAAAAAAGATTGCTAGAATGGTGGTAGCTTATCTCTGAGAAGAGATGTGATGGTTGTGTTCATTCACAAGAAGATGAGTACAATGAGGCTCCAAATGCGTTTTTACATCAAACATGAATTCCAAAACCCTAGACATCCAAGAACCTAAACCTAGGAGATGAAGCACCAAAAGTCATGTGGGCCTTGTTGGGGTAAGTTGGTACATCAACTTCCTGGGGTTGTGACTTTTGCATATGATCTCCATTTTAGGTGCATGGTACCCCGTTAGAAAGGTATATCCGAGGACTACACATTATGACTTTGTTTACAATGTGACTTTGGAAATCCCAAAAAACATTGTTTATGGCCTCAAAGTGGTCCCAAAAGTTCAAGACTAAAAAAGATAGGAAAACAACTACCAAAATGAAAAATGCATGTGAGCTAGTTGGAATAGGTGGGTGGACACCAATATCCACCTGGATCAATCCTCCCCCCTTAGGAATCATTGATTTCCATTGCATTGAGTTCCCCCGCATATGAGGAAATGTCTACTAAATTTGGCCCCGGGTGAGCCACTTGCCATGGTGCAGGAGTTGCCTTGCTTTGATAACCTAATACAATTGGATCCTTTGTTGGAGAGTTCCATTTCCCTATGTTTCCATTATATGATCAGTGGATTATTGTTCCATGCAGTTAGGGTTGAGCCTTGTTGGTGTTAATTGTTATGTTATCTCTGAGGCATCCAGTAATGGTGGAAAATATGGCCGAAGGAGGTCGATATTAAATAATGGGTGCAAGGCAATGAAGGGGGTAATTTTGAGCTCAAAAGGATTGTCACCCATGGACTTGGTGATGGTGTAAGGTCCATATAAGAGTGGAAAAATATTCTAATGGGGCCTTGCAAGGCGTTCTTTTTGCAAGTGAAACCAAAATTTATCTCCAACTTGAAACTTGGGTGGCACATGGTGTTGATCATGGCGCTACTTGTACGTGGAATTGGAATTCTATAAAATATCCTGAACCTATTGGTGGATGTGTTGGATCTGCTCAATGAACTGTATAGCTTTGCTGGATTCATTTTGAGCATGGGATGATTTTTCGTGGGTGGTCTCAAGGGGTAGTGCAACATCCATGTGGCCTAATGGTTGAAATACCAACGTCACCTGAAAGGGGATATGGTCAGTTGAGCTATGTATGGATGTATTGTAGCTGTGATGAAAATAGGGAAGACTCTCATCCCATGTGCATGAATGCATGGAATTGTACATGCACATGAGATGCATGATCATCCGGTTGAAAACCTCAATTTTTCCATCTGTCTGGGGGTGGAAGGCAATGGATTTGGTGATCTTGGTGTCCAACAATGAATAGATTCTCAATCAGAATGTGATGCAGAACTAATTGTCCCGATATAAGATGATGGTTTGTGGTATCCCAAAATTTACCCACACTCGTTCAAAGAAGATATTGGCAGTCACCTCTGCTATGATGCTCTTCTTGCAAGTAGTCATAATCGCCATTTTAGAAAAAAGATCAACCATCGCAAAAACAAAGTCATTTCCCCGCTTGATTGATGGAAGGGCCAAAATGTAGTCCATTGAGATAGATCCCCAGGGAATTTTGGTGTAGCAGAGGGGTGTACATGCCTTGTTTCTTAATGTCCAGTTTGGCAATGGTGTAGGAAGTGCAAGAACTGATATACTTGTTGAAATCCTGTCAAATTTTCGACCAATATAAATGCTATTGCAACACAACAACTGTTGTTTCTATGTCGAAGTTTTCTGCCATCCGACTATAGTGGGATTCCCAAATCATCTTTGGTCACTCGCTTGATGGAACGAAAAGATGGCCTAGATGGCACAACAAATCATCCTGAAGATGGAAATCAGTGACTGCTATATTTGCACCAAACATATGGTAGGTGGTGACGAAGTCAGGATATCTCTCATAGAGTTGGAGCCATCCAGAGGTTTCATGGCCACAAGAGTTTAGCACCGTGGTGAGTGATACAACTAGAGGGCGACTGAGAAAATTAGTGAAACTTTTGGTGCTTCCTATATTTGATCCAGGTGGATATTGGTGTCCACTGGCCTATTCCACTTGGATCCACACCATTGTTTACTTCATTTTTTTTCAGTTTCCTTAATTGTAGCACAATTTATTATTTTTAGCAGTTCTTCAGGTCCTGAACTTCCGGAGTTGTTTTGAGGCCCTAAACGACGTTTTTTGGGCATGAATGCTTCGAAAAATATGAGTTTGTTCCAGAATCGATATTCATTGTCAGCAGTGTATTCCTCGGATAGATATTTCTAACGATGTATCATGTGCGTCAAACGGAGATAGTATGCCAAAGTTATGACCCCAGAAAATTGATGTGCCAATTTACCCCAACGGGGCCCATATTCTGGTGTTTCATCTCCTAGGGTTAGGTTTTTGGATGTTTAGGGTTTTCCATTGTTGCTCAGTAATATATAGGCCTTCGAGCCTCATTGTCACAGAAAGTTCAGAGGCCAGTAGCTACCACATCTCTTCTCAGAGATAAGATACCAGTGCCCTAGCTAGTTTATTTCCTTTTTGTCTGTAAGCATTTTTCAGTCATTTGTTATTAGTGAAATGAAGTCTTATTTCCACTACATCTCTACGTTTATGTGTATTTCTATATTTCATTGTGTTCCTACATAAATCCAGATCAGTGGTATCAGAGCAGTCTGCTCGTTATCTATCTTTCTTTGCATGTCCCCAATGAGGTCGAGGTATAAGGAGTTGAAGCTTGATCTGGTTGAACCTTTGCAAGACCAGTCTCGCAAACCCCGACAATCGCCCATGGGGGAAGAAAAAAAAGATGAGGGAGCAGGAGATCCTATCAAATTGTTGCTCGAGGAGGCCCTCGAGAAACAAAGGAACGCGATGATGGACAACTTTGCCCAGATTCTTCAACGGATTCCCACTAGCGACACATCGACATCCAAAAACCACTCTAGAGGCGCCACTCCTTTTAAGGTACAAGTAAACTTTGACATTCCCATATTTGAGGGCCAAATAGATGAAGATGCCGTAAATAGATGGTTGAATCTGTTAGAAGGATATTTATCGGTTCATGAATTTTCTGACCGAGAAAGGATTATTTTCGCACTCCTAAAAGCCACTCCCCATGTCAAGGACTGGTGGAAAACCTACTCGGAGAAACAGGGTGATGCAAGAGCATCTCTCCATGTCATCCATCCAGCCAACCAACCATGTCAGCGTGTGCATTCAAGGCTTAAGAGAGGTGCAACCCTCATTTTCAATTTTGAAATTGAATGTAATTTAATGTTTTAGGTTGTTGAGCTGAGAGGTCGTGCTTTGCACAGGCGTAGAGTAGGTAGGCCTTTAATTCTTTGAAGGCTGAGATCTAGATCTAGATGGTGGACTAGACAACCCATTCAATGCTATTGAATAGGGTAGGTAGGTTGGAGGGAAGAGCTCTAAGATCCCCCTCATGTAAAATATATTTTAGTTGTAATTGTATCTCAATGTGTAAGGTATAATATGCAAGTAGAGAGCAGAAGAGTAAGAGCCGAGACTCTGTTAAATTTCATGCTTAGAACACCCTTGTAAACAGGCATTTTATTAATACAAAACAATAGTTTTTCCTGCATGTATTTCTGTGTTGTGTGAATGTCTATGAGTGTTCTTATTATGCTGTGAATGTATGCTGTAGGTTTGCATTTGTAGGAGTTGTTTTGGTTTTAGGATTGGTGAAGGTATTTGAGGCTTCATACTAGGAGGGTGTGACAGAACACTATGGGTTCTGATAGCGAGTGCACTGAAGCACTTCTAAACTTTGCGGACTCAGACAAAGGCATGCCAGGTGGGCATAGAAGCTAAAATCAACAATTCAGAGGAAGACCTTTGAGGTTGATAAACACCTCAGGAGGCAAGGCTGTGGAGAAGAACACAGTTGTAGACAGAGTCTCTAAGGAGTTCTGTAAAGATCTGCTAGGTGGGCATTGAGCCGGTGCAAGGAGTGCACAGAGGAGAAACTCTGCTGTGAGTTCAAAAGAAGACAGAAGCTCTGAGGAGTTCTATAAAGTTCTTCCAGGTAGGAATTGAGTAGGTGCAAAGAGTGCACATAATAAATTTGCTGTGAGTTCTATATAACTCTGCCAGGAGGGCATTGAGATAGTGTGAAGATAGTCATAGTAAGAGAACTCTGTTGAGTTCTATATTTAGGAGAAGAATCCACTAAAGGATATTCACAGGGTTACTGAACACCCTGAAGACTAAGCAATAGGTTGCTTGAGCAGACAGAGTGCCAGGAGGGCATCTGATTCTCCATCTGCAGGAGAAGGAAGAAGGATTTATTTCCTTAAGGCCTGAGGAGCAGGAAAGCTCAGAAGAAGTAGCACATTTGTGTGCATGAAGACTCTGCAGAGGCGCAGAAGTTACAGAATCCTGTTTGAGGATTCAAAAGGATAAGCTCAGGATGAGTAGCGTCTTTGCTAACGCAGGCGAGACCCAAGGTGAAGAGCTCACAGGGAAAAGAAACAAAGGTCTAGGCCTTTGAACATTGGAATTTTTCCAAGTGTTGGAAGAAAAATGCCAAAGCTCAGGAGGAGCACAACTGCCGTTGGATTTTGCTGAAGGGATCTAGACCGTTGAAGGTTTCCACGTCCAGGGAGAAGTAGGAGAGTGCATAGAGTGGAAGAGATCGTGGGCAGTCAGATCTTGCTCAGAATCGTCGACAACCGTTAGGTCTATTGAAGAGTTGCACGAGGTTTAAACCCTCACACCTAGAGTAGTGGACACGAAATTCCATCGAGATATCGGAAACTGGGAATTCGGGAGTCTCGTTGACAAGAGGTCGGACTCTTGGGTTGATAAACCCCGAAAGGATCAAGAGCATCTGATGGAGTAGGACGCGTGGCAGAGATCAAGAGTCCATTAGTATTTTGGCTACTGGGGATTCAAGTTGATAGAGGATTTGTGTCATAGGGGGTCACAAGTCGCGAAATCACGAAACGTCGAGGATCATCCATCATAGGAGGACACATGGAAGCAATCCAAAACTTCAAGGAAAATCTCGAAAGGAGAGCCATTTCGGCATATCGGGACTCAACATTTCGGGAATCCTGAGGATGAGAAGTCCAAAGCATTTTGACATTTGAAAGCCCAAAATCGTGAAAGGTAAGGAAGAGGCTGGGACATAGGACTACAGTCATATGGGATAGTGGTCACATGGAGCAAGGCATAGCCCAGGGGGCTAATTGCGGATAAAGGTGTTTTGGCATTTCGGAGTTCGGGGGTTTGTGAAGACAAGAACTCTTGACATCGGGAAATAGAGAATCCTGAAACATGAAATTTTGTCGGGGAAATTAATGGTCATGTATATAGAGGCCGTAAGGGGAAAAGAAATACCTGTGGATTTAATTTGAAGGAGATTCCAGTAGGGAATCGAAAGAGTCGCTTCGGCTCAAAGGAGATTAGAATGATCTTGTGAGCGAAACTCAGCCCGAGGGTCGGGGGTCTACATCAAGTGGTATTAGAGCTTGGATTCTATTTGTACATTGCAGACATAAGGAGCAAGAAGAAGACAAAGTGCTGGAGACTCTATGATAATTTTTTGTAGGTGAGCACTAGGTTTGCAGAAGAGAAGACAAGAACAACAAGATGGCTACTAAATGCTATACAAGTGCTGGAAGGAAAGACCCAGAGCTGATGAGTGAAGATGAATGGGAAGAAGAGCTCACCGAGATGAATGCAAGGATGGATGAACTTGCATTGGAGATGCAACAGAATGCAAAGTCGAGATGGGTACATGAATGGCCCATGAGGACGAAAGAAAAATGGCCAGTCAAGGAGCTGACGGCTAAAAGATAGTGTAGGGTGTTAAGAGGATGGTTGAGGCATGCTGAAAACCTCAACGGACCTGAAGAAGAAAGGTTTAGATATGTGAACCAGAGACTGGGAGAAATCTCAGTGATGTTGAGGAAGAATTGGGATCAGCTAAAGATCTCAAGCACTGCCAAGAGGGCAGAGAGGAAATTCCTGATTGCCAGGTGGGCAAAGAGTTGAGATCAGTTGAGGATCTCATAGACTGTCATGAGGACAGCCAGGGAATTTCACATTTCCAAGTGGGTAATGGATTGAGATCGGTGCAGGATCTCATAGACTACCAGGAGGGCAGCGAAAAGTTTCCAATTTTCCAGGTGGGCAAGGGAACAAAGATGGGATTAGTTGATTCCATAGACTGCTAGGAGGGCAGTAGGAAAATCCCAATTTTCTAGGTGGGCATGGATGAGAAGATGAGACTATCTGAGGGTCTCATAAACTCATAGGTGAGTTTGAATCAACCTAAGGAGCTGACATAAGAGGAGGATCTGACAAATCTTCTAATGATTGGGGGAATTGAAATATTCCTGCCACTTAGCCCAGAGGAGGTAGAAATCTGCATTGCGGATGTTGAGGCAACAACAATAGAAGCGGGACAACTAGCTGAGACTGTTAGAGAAGCATTGGAGCAGACTTTGGAAGTTACCCAAGAAGAAGAAGAGAATGAGAATTCTGAGGAGTGGCTCAATGCTTTCAAACAGGAAGCTGAGGAAGCTGCAACACTGAAGATGAAGAGCAGGTAGGTAGATTGATCACTCCATGGGAGATGGAGCTAGAGATGCTAGAGGATTGGCTGAACAATCCAGAGCCAGCAAGAGGACTGGAAAAGGTTGAGCTGTCAGAGAATATGGTGACTAAACAACAGGTCAGTCAATAAGAGACTGCAGAGCTGAAGTATGCAGCAGAGTGGACACTTAGTGCCACAGAGGAAGAAGATGAGGATAGCATGGGAGATCACAGTGATCTGCCCAATTGCAGAAAAATTTTGCAGCTGAGGAGACTGCAAAATCAGAACTAGCCACTGGAGAAACTGGACAAAGTGATCGAGGAGATCAGAGAGATGATGATCAGGTTAGCAAAGACTTCCAGTGAGGAGAAGCTGAGCAAAGAAGAAGCAGCAACAACAGTAGCAGGGAGATGGAGCAGATGAACAACTCCAGAAATTTGTTTGGGATTCAAGAGGATTTCCACAGCTGAGAGGGGAAGCTCATGAGAAGGAGCTCATGAATTTTGCATCTGAGGAGTATGATGCAGGAGAATCTCTCCACGTCAACCAGCCAGCCACGTCAGCGCATGCATTCAAGGATGAAGAGAGGCGTAGCCCTCGTTTTCAATTTTGAAATTGAATGTAATTTAATGTTTTAGGTTGTTGAGTTGAGAGGCTGTGCTTTGCACAGGCGTAGAGTAGGTATGCCTTTAATGCATTGAATACTGAGATCTAGATCCAGATGGTGGACTAGACAACTCATTCAATGCTAATGAATATGGTAGGTAGGTTGGAGGGAAGAGCTCTAAGATCCCCCTCATGTAAAATATCTTTCAGTTGTAATTGTATCTCAGTGTGTAAGGTAGAATCTATGAGTAGAGAGCAGAAGAGTAAGAGACAAGACTCTGTTAAATTCTGCGCTTAGAACACCCTTGTAAACAGGCATTTTATTAATACAAAACAACAACTTTTCCTGCATGTATTTCTGTGTTGTGTGAATGTCTATGAGCGTTCTTATTATGCTGTGAATGTATGTTGTAGGTTTGCATTTGCAGTAGTTGTTTTGGTTTTAGTATTGGTGAAGGTCTTTGAGGCTTCATACCAGGAGGGTGTGATACAACGCTGTGAGTTCTGATAGCCATTGTACTGAAGCACTTCTGAACTCTGCAGATTTAGACAAAGGCGTGTCAGGTGGGCATAGAAGCTAAAATAAACAATTCAAAGGAAGACCTTTGAGGTTGCTGAACACCTCAGGAGGCAAGGATGTGGAGAAGAACATAGTTGCAGACATAATCTATGAGGAGTTCTGTAAAGCTCTACCAGGTGGGCATTGAGCCAGTGCAAGGAGTGCACAGAGGAGAAACTCTGTTGTGAGTTCAAAAGAAGACAAAAGCTCTGAGGAGTTCTGTAAAGTTCTGCCAGGTGGGCATTGATCAGGTGCAAAGAGTGCACAGAAGAACTCTGTTGTGAGTTCTATATAACTATGCCAGGAGGGCATTGAGACAGTGTGTAGACAGGCACAAGAAGAGAACTCTGTTGAGTTCTGTATTTAGGAGAAGAATCCACTAAAGGATATTCACAGGGTTACTAAACACCCTAAAGACTCAGCAATAGGTTTCTTGAGCAGACAGAGTGCCAGGAGGGCATACGATTTTCCATCTGCAAGAGAAGGAAGAAGGATTTATTTCCTTAGGGCCTGAGGAGCAGGAAAGCTCAGAAGGAGTAGCACCTTTGGGTGCGTGAAGACTCTGCTGAGATGTAGAAGTTGCAGAATCCTGTTTGAGGATTTGAAAGGATAAGCTCAGGAGGAGTAGCATCTTTGAAAATGCAGGTGAGACCCAAGGTGAAGAGCTCGTAGGGAAAAGAAACAAAGGTCGAGGCCTTTGAGCATTGGAATTTTTCCAAGTGTTGGAAGAAAAATGCCAAAGCTCAGGAGGAGCACAACTACTGTCAGATTTTGCCGAAGGGATCTGAACCGTTGAAGGTTTCCACGTCCAAGGAGCAGTAGGAAAGTGCACAGAGCGGAAGAGATTGTGAGCCATCATATCTTGCTCCGAATCACTGACAGCTGTCAGGTCTGTCGAAGAGTTGCACGAGGTTTAAACCCTCACGCCCGGAGTAGTGGACACAAAAATCCATCGGGATATCAGAAACTGGGAATTCGGGAGTCTCGTTGACAAGAGGTCAGACTCTTGGGTTTATAAACCCTGAAAGGATCATGAGCGTCCGATGGAGTAGGACACATGGCGAAGATCGAGATTCCATCTGTATTTTGGCTACCGGGGATTCAAGTTGACAGAGGATTTGTGTCACAGGGGGTCACAAGTCACAAAATCGTGAAACGTCGAGCACCATCCATCATAGGAGGACACATGGCAACAATCTAGAACTTCAGGGAAAATCTCGAAAGGAGAGCCATTTCGGCATATCGGGATTCAACATTTCGGGAATCCTGAGGACAAGAAGTCCAAAGAATTTCGGCATTTGAAAACCCAAAATCACAAAAGGTAAGGAAGAGGTCGGGACATAGGACTACGGTCATATGGGATAGTGGTCACATGGACCAAGGCATAGCCCAAGGGGATAATTGTGGATAAAGCTGTTTCAGCATTTCAGAGTTTGGGAGTTCGTGAAGACAAGAACTCTTGACATCGGGAAATAGAGAATCGCAAAACTTGAAATTCTATCAGGGAAATTAACGGTCGTGTATACAGAGGCCGTAAGAGGAAAAGAAGGACTTATGGATCGAATTTGAAGGAGATTCCAGCAGGGAATCGAAAGATTCACTTCGGCTCAAAGGAGATTAGAATGATCCTATGAACGGAACTCGGCCCGAGGGTTGGGGGTCTGCATCATAGGGCGAGGGGGAACCCTCTTTGTTCTCGACTGCACCCACTTGGAATTCTTTTTGAGACACCATCAAGGAACAATATTATCCCATGGGGACCTATGAGGACAAATACATACAATGGACTACACTGTGGCAGCAAAGGGACCAAGATGTGCATGAGATGATGAATCTGTTTCATACCCTACGCACAAAGTTGGGTATTAATGATTCAGAGAAACATTTGGTGTTAAAGTACCACAGTTGTCTGCACAGATACATTCAAGAGGAAATGGAGTTCCTCGACATCTCCTCACTTGGTGTGGCGTATCGATATGCTGCCAAGATTGAGCAGAAGTTCAAACAAAAAAAAAAAGACTTTGGGTCTGTGAATCAGAAGCAAGGGAAAGGTACCCTGAAATTGCAGAACAAAGGACCAAGACAAGGCGGGGTGGCCCAGGATAACCCGCCAAAGCGACAAGCAAAGAACAACACCATGAAGCCAAAAAAGGACACGGGGAAGTGGTGTGAGTTCCATAAGAGCTCCACTCACAACACAAGTGAGTGTCAGGCCAAGTAGTCACTGGTAGCCGAGTTGAAGGCTTCTGAATCGGATGCATGATCCGAGTTTGAATCAGAACCCAACAAGGGGAATGATAGGGGGAAGCATATTATCGATGCGGATCCCAACGCCACCATTGCCACCACGAAGATCCAGAAGGAGGAACTAGAAGATCCAGAGGAGGCAGAGCATATCTTCCATTCTAAGATGTGGGTAAAGGGTTCCCCATTGCAATTCATTGTTGACAATAGGAGCCAGAAGAACCTCATCTCCGTAGAGGCCGTGAAGTGGCTAGGCTTGCCAACCATAGCACACCCACAACCATACACCATCGGGTGGTTGCACCAAGGACGAGACCTCCACGTCAGCCAACAATGTCACCTTCCCTACAACATCAAGCCTTTCATGGATGAAGTATTATGTGACATTGCTCCTCTTGATGTTTCTGATGTATTATTAGGCCAATCGTACTTGTGGAAGTGACATGCTGTGTATGAGTCCATGCCTCATGTTGATATTATCACCTTGGGTAATAAGCTATACAGGATACCGAAGATAGCAACGCCTACCACCATCTCTTTGGTTACTGCAAAACAATGCAGTAAGCTCATTTCCAAAACTAGGAAATTTGTTTTCTTGATGATCCACCCTTAGAAAAAGAGGAAGATTGTGGCCATGACCTCCAGACAGGGCCCCACTGCACGAAAATGACAGATGGATAAGGTCATGGAGGAGTACGAGGACATCTTCACCTCCCCCGCAGGGGTGCCTTTACACTGCCAAGTCAAGCACCCCATCGATCTGACCCCAGGTGCATTTCTACCCAGCAGACCCATCTATCGATGCTCTATTCTGGAGAATGATGAAATCAAGAGGCAAATTTAGGAGCTGTTGCAGAAAGGTCACATTCGTCCGAGTTCATCACACTGTGGGAGCCCAATCATGTTGGTGCAGAAGAAGGATGGGACCTTGAGACTTTGCATTGACTATCATGCACTGAACAAGATAACTGTTCGGAATAGGTACCCGATCCCACGGATTGATGACCTTCTGGACCAACTCAAGGGGGAAAAATATTTCAGCAAGATCGACTTGAAGTCGGGGTATCACTAGGTACCAATCGAACCCTCTGATGTGTGGAAGACTACCTTCAAATCCAAGGAGGGCCTTTTCGAATGGTTGGTCATGCCATTAGGGTTGACGAATACCCCTACAACCTTCATGAGGCTAATTGACAACATCCTATGGCCATTCACCACTTGGATGACATTCTAATCTTCAGCCAGACTTGGGAAGAGCACTTCCACCACATCCGATAGGTCCTCCAAACACTGCAGCAACACAAGTTGTGTACCAATTTGGAGAAATGCACTTTTGGCATGACCCAGGTTCAGTATCTGGGATACATTATTGATGAGTGGGGGGTGCATGTGGATCCAACAAAGATCCAAGTCATTCAGGATTGTCCAGCCCCAACCACCCTAACAGAGCTCCGCAGATTTTTAGGTCTTGCCAATTTCTACCATAGTTTTGTGTTGGGATTCTCTCATATCACTTGGCCCTTGAGTCAAGTCACCAAGGGAGGATCTAAAGAAAACCTCTTTTGTTCTAAATATCAACAGAAGGTGTTCATGGAGTTGAAGCATCGTCTCTTCTCTACACCAGTGCTCACATTACCAGACTTGCAACAACCATTTGAGATCGAGACAGATGCCTCTAACTATGCCATTGCGGCAATCCTTACTCAACATGGGCATCCATTGGCATATCACAGTGAGACAATTTCTGAAACAGTCAGGAAGTATCCCACTTATGACAAAGAAATCATGTATTCCATTGTGTAGGCTTGTTGGCAATGGAAGCATTACATTTTGGGAAAGGAAATGGTCATCCTCACAGACCACCAACCCCTATAGTTCATACAGACACAAGGGAAGTTGCAGAACGATCACCATCAGAAGTGGTCCACATACCTGCAACAGTTTCATTTGAACATTAAGTACAAGAAAGGAAACACCAATAATGTTGCAGACTACCTCAGTCGACCACCCATCATGGTGCTAACCATTGTTGTCAACTCTTGTGGGTATGAGACTTCCAATTGGCCGCTTCTCTACACAAGTGATCCAGAATTCGGCCACACATACAATACACTCTTGGAGGGTAAGCAGGTTCCCAATTTTCACCTCCAGGATGCCCTACTTTGTCACCTGGGACACCTTTGTGTTCCTTCAAGCAAGCATGCCAAGATGATTTGGGAGGCGCACTACAGTCGGGTTGCTAGGCATTTCGGGGTTGAGAAAACCATGGCATAATTGCAAAAGTATTTCTATTGGCTGAACCTTCGACAGGATGTCAGGAAGTACATCAAGTCCTGCACTGCTTGTGCCATTGCCAAACCAACCATCAAGAAGCAAGGCCTCTATACTCTGCTTCCTACCCCCAGTCGACCTTTGGAATCCATCTCTATGGATTACATGTTGGGCCTTCCCTATACTAAGCATGAAAATGACTGTGTTTTTGTGGTCATCAACCAATTCTCGAAGATGTCCATTATGATGGCCTGCAACAAGAATATCACTGCAGAAGTCACTGCTAAACTCTTCTTTGAATGAGTGTGGGTACACTTTGGGATCCCACAGTCTATCATCTCAGATCGGGATAGCAGGTTCCTCAGTACATTTTGGTCCAGCCTTTGGTCAATGCTGGACACCAAGCTCACCAAGTCCATAAATTTCCATCTGCAAACTTATGGCCAGAAAAAGGTCGTCAACCATATGATTGTACACATTCTACGCATGTACAACTCAAAGAACCCACACACATGGGATGAGAGCATCCCCTATGTGCAACACAGCTACAACTAGTCTCTCCATAGCTCAACCAGCCACAACCCCTTTCAAGTGGGCTTGCGATTCCAGCCACTATGTCCCATTGATGTAGCCATGCCATTTGCAGCTACTTGGGTAGATTCAACCCATGTCCAATCTGAGGCTGACAAGGCAAACAACTTCATTGATTGCATTCAACACATCCGCCAACAAGTTCATGACATCTTGGACAAAGCCAATGCTAAGTACAAGCAACGACATGATCAACATCGGGTGCCACACAACTTCCAGGTGGGCGACAAAGTGTGGCTACATTTGCAAAAGGAGTGCCTCGCTGGACCCTACTGCAAGATTCGCCCGCTCTGATATGGGCCATACACCATCACCAAGGCTGTAGGGGACAATGCTTTTGAGCTTAGTATTCCACCATTCCTTGGTTTGCACCTAGTTTTCAATGTGGACAGCCTTCAGCCCTACTTTCCACCTCTACTAGACACATTCGACATGGAAGAACAACTCACACCAACAGAATTAAACCCATATTGCATGGAACAAGCCACAACTGATCAAATTATGGACACACAGATCAAAACAACTGCCAATAGAGGATCCATCTATATTGAGTTGTCAAAGCAGGCCAACCCCTTCACCAGGGAAAGTGTCTCACCAGGGACCAAGTTCAACAGAAGTTTCCTCATCTCATGGAGGAACTCAATGCAATGGGGACCATTGATTCCTAAGGGGGGAGGACTGATCCAGGTGGATATTGGTGGCCACCCACCTATTCCACTTGGACCCACACCATTGTTTCTTTCATTTTTTTTCAATTTCCTTAATTGTAGCACAATTTACTATTTTTAACAGTTCTTCGGGTCCTAAACTTCCGGAGCTATTTTGAGGCTCTAAACGACGTTTTTTGGGCATGAATGCTCCAGAAAATATGAGTCCGTTCTAGACTCGATATTCACTATCAGCAGTGTAGTCCTCGAATAGATCTTTCTAACGATGTATTGAGTGCGTCAAACGAAGATAGTATGCCAAATTTATGACCCCGGGAAATTGATGTGCCAATTTACCCCAACGGGGCCCATATTCTGGTGTTTCATCTCCTAGGGTTAGGTTTTTGGATGTTTAGGGTTTTCCATTGTTTCTCAGTAATATATAGGCCTTCAAGCCTCATTGTAACAGGCATTTCAGAGGCTAGTAGCTACCACATCTCTTCTCAGAGATAAGCTACTAGTGCCCTAGCTAGTTTATTTCCATTCTGTCTGTAAGCATTTTTCAGTCATTTGTTATTAATGAAATGAAGTCTTATTTCCATTGCATCTCTCTGTTTATGTGTATTTCTATATTTCATTGTGTTCCTACATAAATCCGGATCAATATTATACTTGATGTTGAGATGGAACTACTACAAGTATGTGGACCACTTCTAATGGAGGTCATTTTGCAATTTTCCATGTGTTTGCATGAACTGCAATGGCTTATGATTGATGTGGATGATTGTATCCTTCCCGATAATGTATTTCCTCCACTGGAAGAAGTCTTGCAAAATGAAGTACATTTATTTGTCATAAGTAGGGTAATTATGTACAAAATATGCTATTGTTTCACTATAATAGTCCACGGGGTGTCCGTGCTAAGTGAGAACTATGCCAACAACATAGTCTAAAGAATATGCCTCGATCTCAAAGGGTTGTTGCAGGTCGGATAATGAGAGCATTGGTGATGAGCACAAGATATTCTTCAAATCATAGAATTCTTGTTGTTGTGACATGCCCCAGACAAAATTTTCCTTACCACCACCCCTGGTTACTTGGATGAGGGCCCATACAATATGGGAGAATCCCAACACAAACTTGCAATAGAAATTGGAAAGGCCTAAAAATCTCTGAATCTTGGAGTGTAGATGGGGATAACTTGTCACAAATAACCTAGATCTTGGATAGATCTACATGCACCCCATGCTCATCAATAATTTAGCCTAGGTACTGGACCCTATCCATGCCGAAGGAACATTTTTCCAAATTTGCACTTATATTTTGCTATTGTAGAGTGTGCAGAACATGCTGAATGTACTACAAGTGTTCCTCCCAATTCTTGATATAGATTAGGATGTCATCCAGATACACCACCACAAAATAATTGTTGAAATGATGCAATATATTGTCCATCATCCTCATGAAATTTGTTGTGGAATTCGTCAAACTGATGCAGCACGCACCTGCAGGCACGTCCTCTCACAAGATCTCCTCTTCTCATGGCCCGAAGAACTATAACGGTTCTTCTATTTCCCTATTGGGAAATCCTCACCCAAATAACTCTTCGCTCGATCCCCCCTCCCTTTACTTATTGGGGAATTAGACTTCACAAATTTGCGAGGTGAGTGGTCGAGCGTAGGACTCTTGAATCCTCAAGACCCGATATGAGTCAATGCTGACCCTTCCGCTCGTTGTCAGGACTTGTTCTATCGCGATTTCTCCGCTCACAATACCAAACAACTTGTATCCCCGACTCCCGATGCCCGATGCACCAAAATTCCAACACACATGTGAATTGACCATTCAATCGCCGCTTCACTCCATCGGCATTTCGGGGTTCGCTAGATTGCGAATCCTGATGTTATTGTATCGGGACTTCTCACCACAAAACCCCGATAGCTTGTGCCACCTGTCCTCCACTCGCTGACTCAGCTGTGGCCCCACACTATTTACATAGCCATCGGGATATCGCATATCACAATATCGCGATTCCCGTTGCCAAATCTTTGACTCTTCTCTCACAAAATCCTGATAGGCGATTTCGTGAATAATCCAATGGCCCTGGCTGGCTTGGATCAATGGCTCTATCCGTCTTGAGCTTTGTACTCTGTGGAAATACTCACGTATCTCCCCTGCTTCTCCTTAAGATCTAACGACCCATGAGAATTCATGGATTCTCCTTGGAGAATTCCACCCGTTCGTCCCTCTTTGGCGATTTCCTGCGAATGACCAAGTTTTTCCTCCACGGAACTTGTCCTTCTGCATGTAAACCTACGATGCTTGCTTGAACATCCCATGGCACAAACTCCCCGTTCCTTCACTTGGCGATTACTCAAGGTTCTATACCTCCTGAGCTTTTCCCCAACCTTCAATTCCTTCAGGGAACCTCTTGCACACACTCCTTGCGGCAAACCTTCAACTTCGAACAAGTGTTGAAGTATTTTGACTCTGCGCACACTTGTAGCAGCAATCCTTCAAACTTTTGTCTCAGGTTCACAACCTTGAAACTTCACTTAGCCTGTGCGCTCCTTGCACGGCTCCTGTGTCTATCTACACTTCTAGATGAATGAGAACAAAATCTATCTCTATATGAACCCTCTGTCAACGCACTCCTTGCGGACACTTCGACTGCACTCCTTGCAGGAATTCTCTGGCTCAAATAGAGAAACAATTGAAACTCATTCCATCACCCTCTTAGACTTCTATTCAAACATGAAGTCATATACACAACACACAAAAGAAAATGTATAACTGGAAGCAAACATTCATGAGCATATCTTTCAGCATCAATACACAAAGAACAGACACAAAACCATGAATTTGAATCAAAGCTTTCTTCTATTAATTCAAATATTTGTACATGGGTGTTCTTACACAACTTTCTGCTTCTCTATGATCTCCTCCTTTGATAATGTTACAATGCACAATGAGGGTGTCTATATCCCGTTTCCCTCTTGCGCTCTAAAGCTGTCTAGTCTAGAATTAAATTCTATATACCTGCATTAACTATTTTAAATGCCGTCTACCTACTAAGGACGATAGAAATCCGCTCAAGGTCCATGACAATATACAAGTGCGCTTCATCTTAAATGACTACATTTAAGTTTGTGCAACAATTTCAAGGTGTTTTCAAAACTTGTGCTGGCGCTTGTCCAACTGTCCAACTACTTCCGCGCTGGCTCGATTGATATAGGCGATGCTCTTGCATCATACTCCCTCACTTGAAAACTTTCATGGGATCCTGTCCATGAGCTCCTGCATGGTCTGTCCATGCTTCTGTATCTCTGCTTCAGTCTCCCAGCTGGCATCTTCAACTGGATGATTCTTCCACTTGACTAAATACTTGGAGTATTGCTTTTGCCTGGTCCTCTTGCTCACTCTCTTGTCCAGTATGCACTCCATCTGCGGCTTGTATGCAACTGGCATCTACTTCATCCACTGGATTATTGGCTGCTCAATTCTAGTCCTTGTTTCTTCAGCTCTATATGGGTACAAATCCGAGACATTGAATATCAGAGATATGCCGATCCCATCGGGTAATTCAATCTCATAAGCATTGTCCCCAAATTTCTTCAATACCTTGCATGACCCGATTTTCTTCATCTTCAACTTATTATATGTTCCTCTCGGGAACCTTTCCTTTCTCAAATGCAGCAGAACCAGATCACCAACCTCAAAATGAATTTGTCTACTATGCTGATCGAATCTGCACTTATATTCCTGGCTTGAATTTTGCAACTGTTGCTTCACCTGGCTGTGAAGTTCTTTCATCGCTTCTGCGAATTCCTCTGCACTAGCGCTCCTAGTAGCAGTCTTTTCTGAATCCCTCAGTTCATAAATTCCCCTCGGCTGCATCCCATAGACAACCTGAAATGGACTTTACCCTGTACTTCTATTGACTGAGTCATTATATGCGAATTCTGCCTGTGGTAATATATTGTCCCTCTAGCTATGGTGCTATGTCACCAAGCTTCTCAGGAAGTCTCCTAGACTTCTGTTGACCACTTCCATCTGTCCATTTGTCTGAGGATGATATGATGAACTAAACAACAAGTTAGTTCCCAGCTTTTTCCATAAGGTTATCCAGAAATGCCCTATGAACTTCGTATCTCGATCCAAAACTATGCTCCTTGGCAAGCCGTGAAGTTGAATGACTTCTTTGAAAAATAGGTTCGCGATGTGAGTCGTGTCACTGGTTTTCTGACATGGGATAAAATGTGCCATTTTGGAAAATCTATCCACTACCACAAATATTGAATCAACACCTCTTTGTGTTCTTGGCAACCCCAATACAAAATCCATGCTAATCGCATCCCACGGCCTCTCTGGTATGGGCAATGGTTGATAAAACCTTACATTCTGTTTCCTCCCCTTTAAATGTTGGAAAATTCTGCATCTGTCCACAAATCTCTTGACCTCTGATCGCATCCCTGGCCAAAAGTATGACTCACTCAGCTTTGCGAATGTTTTGTCATGACCGAAATGTCTGGCCAATCCTCCGTTGTGTTTCTCCTTCAGCATATTCTCCCTCATGGAGCATTTCGGAATACATAGTTGATTGCCTGTGAACAACAATCCTTCTTGGATCATGTACTCGGCCCACTGGCTTCTGTCTCTGAGAAATGGATTCTCAGTTGCTTCATACGCCTCCTTGAAATCCTGATCATCTGTGTACATGTTCCTGAGATCCTCAAAACCTAAAGTTTTGACTCTGAACTCTTGCAACAACAAACACTTCCTGCTCAAAGCATCAACAACTTTGTTAGTAGTACCAGAAATATGTTTAATCACAAATGTGAAATTATGCATAGACTCAACCCATTTGACATGTTTCTGATTCAACTTCTCCTATTGAGTCACAAACTGCAATGCATGATTGTCACTGTACAAAACAAATTCTTTCGGGATTAAATAATGCTTCCATTTCTTCAATGCCTGTATGAAAACATAGAACTCCTTATCATACATGGAGTATTTCAATTTTTCCTCATTCAGCTTCTCGCTAAAATACGCTATCGGCCTATCTTCTTGACTTAAGAATGCCCTGATTGCAAATCCACTTGCATCACATTTCACCTGAAATGTCTTCTGGAAGTTCGGCAACACCAAAACTGGTTGTTCCGTAATCTTCCTCTTCAATAGATTAAAACTTTTCTCATCTTCTTCAGTCCAGTGTAAAGATTTGTGTCTTTTCTTCACTGTATCCATCATCGCTGCGCTAATTCCACTGAAATTCCTGATAAACTTTCAGTAGAAACTAGCCAATCCGTGAAAACTTCTCACCTCAAATACATTCTTCAGTGATGGCCAATTCTTGATCACTTCCACCTTATTTGGATCCATCCTCAACTCATTTTCATAAATAAAAAACCCCAAGTAAATGAGCTCTGTCTTCATGAATGAGGACTTCTTCATGTTTATCAACAACTTCTCATGCTGTAGTTTCTGCATCACTGTAGCCAAATGCTTCAGATGCTCTGCCACTATCTTACTGTAGATTAGTATGTCATCCAAATATACAATGACAAATTTCCCAATGAACTCCCTCACGACTTCATTCATCAACCTCATGAAGGTACTCGGTGCATTTGTTAATCCAAATGGCATAACAAGCCATTCATACAACCCCTCGTTGGTTTTGAATGCTGTCTTCCACTCATCACCTTCTCTCATGTGAATCTGATGATATCCGCTTTTCAAATCGATCTTTGAAAAATACTTTGCTCCACTCAAGCAATCCATCAGATCATCCATCCTCGACAATGGAAACCTGTACCTGATGGTTATCTTGTTTATTGCCCTTGAGTTAGTACACATCCTGCAACCTCTGTCTTTCTTCGGACTGGGTACTATTGGAACAACACATAGACTCAAACTTTCCCTGACCAAGCCTTTGTCCAACAACTTCTGGACTTGCCTTTTAACCTCTTCATTCTCCTGTGGCATCAATCTGTATGTGGCTTTATTCAGAAAAATGGCTCCTAGTATGAGGTCAATATGACGACTCACACTCCTGATCGGTGGAAACGAATGAGGTAATTCTTCCACTATTATGTCAGCGAACTCTTCCAGTAGTTCCCGAGTCTCTTCTGGAAAATCATCCACTCTTGTGCTAGTCAGGACAATCCTAGGCTTTCTAACCACAAAGAACTGTGGATCCTCCTTCTTATTAACCTCATTAAGGAGTTCCTTCCCACTCATGAGAAGTACTGTGTTTCTTACTTCTAGATTCACCTCCTTATCCTTGATCGGAAGCAACATGTGTGTCCTCCCATTCTTCTCTAGGGTGTATGTGTTCATTCACCCATCATGAATCACATTTCTGTCATATTGCCATGGTCTACCCAACAATAGATGACAAACATCCATAGGAATGACATCACACAATATCTTATCATTATATCCCCCTATCTTGAATTCAACCAAACATTGTTTAGTGACAGTTACCAAGTGTCCTTTCTGTAGCCACGAAACTCTATATGGGCTTGGATGATCAGTCGTCCCCAGCTCCAACTTCTCTACCATCTCTGTAGATATGAGATTATCCGTGCTACCACTGTCTACAATGACCTTGCATACCCTGTCCTTGGTCTTGAAAGAAGTCCTAAAAAGTCTGGTCCTTTGGACTAAACTCTCCACCTACTTCTCGGGTGTCAATAGGAATTTTCGCATCATGAGCGATCTTTCGCCTTCAGCGTCTTCTGCCTCAACATCCCGCCTCTGTGCTTCGGTGATGTGAGCTTCTCCAATGTCCTTCTTTTTATCTAGACACTCGTAAGACTTGTGCCCATTCTTCCCACATGTGAAGCATGTAATTACTCCACCTCTCCCTCTTCCTCTACCTCTAGTACGAGGAAAAGTGTTGTTGTTAGCATAATCTCCTCTCTACTCATTATGCTGCCCTCTCTGCTCTGCATATTGCTGCCCTCGCTATGAACTTCCACCTCTCTCTGTATGAGTCTGAGGTTTCTTCCATTCCTCCTTGGGCTTCTGATATTTTTCTTGGGCAACCGATTTGCCTCTGGCCTGACTTCTGCCTCGGCCCCTCTGACTCTTCTTTCGACTCAACTTCTCTTCATCTTTCAGAGCCATCTGATAATCATCTTCCACCGTTCGTATGGTTACCATGCTCATCTCATCCTGGATATCATATCTCAGGCCATTCATATATCTGGCAACCTTCTCATCATCGCTCTCCCGATGACCTGCTCTGATGTTCAGTTTATAGAATTCCTCAGTGTATTCTTTCACTGTCATTAGCTTCTATCTCAGGTTCTGCATCCTCTTGAATAGAGTAATTTGATAGTCCCTGGGGATAAATTTCGCCTTCATTTTCGCGATCATCCTGTCCCAGCTCTTAATCTTCTGCTTGCCCTTGCAGTGTCTGTCAGCTTGTAGTTCATCCCACCACAATGCTGCATGTCCTTTCAAGCGTGTGATAGCATGCTTGAATTTCTTATCTTCTTCAACGTCTTCATAGTTGAAGTACGTGTCCAGAGCTCTAATCCAATCTAGAAGCTCCTCTGCATCCAAGTTTCCCTCGTAAACTGGAATGTCCATATTTTCTCTTTCACCCATCCTGGCAATAGATTTGATCAAATGATCGTTTCATGCATCTTCAACTGCAACTTCCTCCTCACGTTCAACCTCAACTTCACTCTCAGAATCACTGAGATCCCCTGCACTGGCTGTGTGTCTTTGCGCTATCTCCATGTCTTCAAGTCTAGCTCGGAGATCACGCATCTGTCTCTCTATGGATGGATCTTCCATCTGCCTACCTCTTCTTCACTGCACTTCCCTATCCTCTAGATTAGGTGACTATCTTTCTCTCCTCAGTGGCATGGTGAATTCTCCCCTCTTCTCTGCTATAGAAAGCAAAGAATCTTTCTGTGCTCTGATACCACTTGATGCATCATGCACCCGCAGGCATGTCCGCTCATAGGATCTCCTCTTATCACGGCCCGAAGAACTATAACGGTTCTTCTATTTCCCTATCAGGAAATTCACACCCACAAAACTCTTCGCTCGATCCCCCCTCCCTTTACTTATCAGGGAATCAGACTTCACAAATTTGCGAGGTCAGTGGTCGAGCGTAGGACTCTCGAATCCCCGAGACCCGATATGAGTCAACACTGACCCTTCCGCTCCTTGTTGGGACTTGTTCTATCATGATTTCACCGCTCGCAATACCAAACAACTTGTATCCCCGACTCCCGATGCCCGATGCACCGAAATTTCGACACACGTGCGAATTGACCATACAATCGCAACTTCACTCCATCGGCATTTCGGGGTTCGCTAGATCACGAATCCTGATGTTATTGTATCGGGACTTCTTGCCACGAAACCCCGATAGCTTGTGCCACCTATCCTCCACTCGCCGAATCAGATGTGGCCCCACACTACTTATTTAGCCATCGGGATATCGCATATCGCAATATCGCGATTCCCGTTGCCAAATCTTCGACTCTTCTCTCACAAAATCCCGATAGGCGATTTCCCGAATAATCCAATGGCCCTGGCTGGCTTGGATCAATGGATCTATCCGTCCTGAGCTTTGTACTCTATGGAAATACTCACGTATCTCCCCTGCTTCTCCTTAAGATCTAACAGCCCACGAGAATTCATGGATTCTCCTCGGAGAATTCCACCCGTTCGTCCCTCTTTGGCGATTTCCTGCGAATGACCAAGTTTTTCCTCCACGAAACTTGTCCTTCTGCATGTAAACCTACGCCGCTTGCTTGAACATCCCATGGCACAAACTCCCCGTGCCTTCACTTGGCAATTAATTGAGGTTCTATACCTCCTAATATTTTCCCCAACCTTCAATTACTTCAGGGAACCTCTTGCACGCACTCCTTGCGGAAAACCTTCAACTTTGACCAAGTGTTGAAGTCTTTTGACTCTGTGCACACCTGCAGTAGCAGTCCTTCAAAATTTTCTCTCAGGTTCACAACCATGAAACTTCACTTAGCCTGCACACTCCTTGCATGGCTCCTGTGTCTGTCTACACTTCTAGATGAATGAGAACAAAAGCTATCTCTATCTGAACCCTCTGTCCATGCACTCCTTGCAGACACTTCGACTGCACTCTTTGTAGGAATTCTCTGGCTGAAATAGAGAAACATTAAAACTCATTCCATCACCCTCTCAGACTTCTATTCAAACATGAAGTCATATACACAACACACAAAAGAAAATGTATAACTGGAAGCAAACATTCATGAGCATATCATTCAACATCAATACACAGAGAACAGACAGAAAACCATGATTTTGAATCAAAGCTTTCTTCTATTAATTCAAATATCTGTACATGGGTGTTTTTACACAACTCTCCGCTTCTCTATTCTCTCCTCCTTTGATAATGTTACAATGCACAATGAGGGTGTCTATATCCTGTTTCCCTCTTGCTCTCTAAAGCTGTCTAGTCTAGAATTAAATTCTATCTACCTGCATTAACTATTTTAAATTCCATCTACCTACTAAGGACGAGAGCAATCCACTCAAGTTCCATTACAATATACAAGTGCGCTTCATCTTAAATGACTACATTTAAGTTCATGCAACAATTTCAAGGTGTTTTCAAAACTTGTGCTGGCGCTTGTCCAGCTGTCCAACTGCTTCCGCGCTGGCTCGTTTGATATAGGCGATGCTCCTGCATCACAAACCAAAGGGCATGACCAACCATTAAAAAATACCTTCTTTGGACTTGAAGGTAGTTTTCCATACATATATCTTCTCTATTGGGACCTGATGGTACCCAAAATTCAGATCAAGATTACTGAAGTATTTGGCCCCCTTGAGCTGGTTAAGGAGATCATCGATTCAGGGAATCGAGTACCAATTCCTGACTATGATTTTATTTAGGGATCAGTAATCGATGCAGAGTCACCAAGTCCTGTATTTCTCCTGCACAATCATGATTGGGCTTCCAAATAGTGATGAGATAGGTTGGATGTGTCCCTTTTGGACCAGTTTTTGGATTTGATGCTTGATCTCCTCATTTTCTAACAGAGAGCAATGATATACTAGCCCATTGGGTAGTGGTTTATCGGGGGTCAGATCGATTTAATGTTTGACCTGACAGTGCATAGGTTCCCTAGTGGGTGAGGATAAGATGTCTTTTTATTCTTCCATGACCTTATCCACTTGCTTATGCTGTGTGGAGAGATCGACCATAGAGGCGATGGATGTGGCTGCAACCTTTCGCTTATTTTGAGAGAGAATCATAAATAAAAACTTCTCAGTATGAGAGATGACCTTCCCACATTGCTTGAAATAGATCAAGGAAACGACAGTAGATGGGACTACCTCGGGTATCTTGTACAATTTATTTTCCAAAGTAATAATAACACTATGAGGCCTAGACTCATATACAACATGACATTTTCATAAATAAGGTTGCTGCAAAAGAACATGAAAAAATTCAAGGGGAATGAAATCACACAATACCTCATATTTTAAGGGTTGATGTCATAGGACAAGTGACACTGTTGGCTTACGTGAATATCACTTCCTTGGCGGAGCCATCCAATGGTGTATGGTTGCGGGTGCGACATTCTCGGCAGGGATAGCCACTTGATGACCTGTGTTGAAATGAGGTTCTTCTGGCTACCACTATCAATGATGAAGTGTATTGGAGTACCCTTCACCCACATATGTGAATGAAAGAGGTGCTCGCCTTCCTCTGGCTCATCAAGTTCACCTAGATGGATATTGGTGGTAGAAATGGTGGTAGTAGGTTCCACATCAATAATTAATCTCTCGTTTTCTAGTTATGACTCAGAGTCAAAACATGCATGTGATTTAGAGGATTTATCCTCAACCACCAATGAATTCTATGAGAGACAATCGATAATGTTATTCCAGGGGTTCTTATGGAAGTCACACCACTTCCGAGTGTCTTTCTTTGTCTTTCCATTATCCTTTATTTTTGGATTAGACCAGTTGTGTCGAGGTTATCCATATTTGCTCCACCCTTTTTTTCTATGGGTTAGGGCTACCCTTTCTCTACTTTTGCTGTGAGGGGTTCCCAGACCTAAAATACCATGTCTTTTGTTTAAGCTTCTGCTCTATTTTGAAAACATATCGATAGGTCGCGCCCAAGGATGAGATGTCGAGAAAATCCATTTATATATGAATGTATCTATGCAGACCGCCACAGTACTTGAGCACTAAATTTCGCTCAAAATCTTTGATACCCATATTGGTGCACAAAGTATGGAAGCTATTTGTGAGCTCTGGCACTGTTTGGTCCCTTTCCTGCTGCAGTGTGGTCCATCTTGTAAACAAGTCATCATAACTTCCAATAGGGTAGTATTTTTCCCTAATAGCATCCTTGAAGGACTCCTAGGTGAGTGCAACTATAAATAATGAGGGTTCATTTGTTTCATTTTTCTCACAAAAAGTATCCCACAAATATTTGACATGGGGGACGATTTTGAGGAGCACAAATGTAATCTTTTCTCTATTGGAAAAGTTATGGACAAAAAGGTACCCTTCTAGCATATTTGACCATGTTTCTGTAGCATTTGTGTCTATCTGACCTTCAAATATAGGAATATCAAAGTTTATTTGTACCTTGAATGGGGCGTCTCCTCTGCTCGAGGAAGATGCATCGCCCGTTGGTAGTCGTCGAAGGATTTGCACAAAACTATCCATCATCTTGTTCCTCCATTGCGTAAGGACTTACTCGGGAAAAAATTTGAAAGGATATCCTGTCCCATCGTATTTATTTTCTCCCACCATGGAAGGTCACTTGGGTGTGTGAGAGATCATTTCCTCAAGCGAAAAAAGATCAAGACCCAAATCTTTGTACCCTAACCTCATCGAGGACATGCACTAAGAACGATAAGGAGAAGACCACTTTGATACCACTTATCCAGGTTTTATGAGAAGAATGAAATGAATACAGATCTATATTATTAACACAGAGATACAATGAACAATAACATAGATACAATAAAATGTGTCTTCTATTCAATAAAGAAATATGTTGAAACTGTAAAATGCAAACTGAAACAAGATTGCTAGAATGGTGGTGGATTATCTCTGAGAAGATATGTGATAGTTGCGCTCATTCACAAGAATATGAGTACAATGAGGCTCCAAAGGAATTTTTTACTTCAAAAATGAATTCCAAAACGATATACATTCAAAAACCTAACCCTAGTAGATGAAGCGCCAAAAGTCATGTGGGTGGGGTAAGTTGGTACATCAACTTCTCGGGTTCGTAACTTTTTCATACGATATCCATTTTAGGCACACAATAGCCCATTGGAAAGGTCTATCTGAGGAGTAAACATTATTCTATCACAATTTGGCTTTGTCTATAGTGTGACTATGGAAATCGCAAAAAAATTTGTTTAGGGCCTCAAAACGGTCCCAAAAGTTTAGGACCCAAAAATCTAGGAAAATAAATGTCAAAATGAAAACTACATGTGAGCCAATTGGAATAGGTGGGTGGCCACCGATATCCACCTGTATCAATTATTATATATGGTTTTATAATTTATAAAAAAATTCACCAATTCTTTACAAGGTTTTATAATTCAGTGAAAGATTTGCCAAGGTTTTATAATATTTTATAATTCAGTGAAAGATTCACCAACATTTTACAATATTTTATAAAATAGTAAAAGATTATCCAAAAAGTTATATATACATACATATTATATTATTGATAAAATAGCCTTTTAATTTTCATGTGTATCATGGGGATTCACCCATTCAATATACCTATAAATTTAGGGGGATTTCTTAAAATTACCTCGGATGGAAAATAGAGTACAGATGGTATCCCATTTTATTGTGGGGGAAAAAATGTCCTCATAATCAATGCCTTATTTATGTGAAAATCCTTTTTCCATGAGCCTTGGTTTGTGCTTGTCTAGTGAGCCATCTAATTTGTACTTGTTCTTGAATACCCACTTCCAGCTGATTGGTTTGGTTTTGAATGGAGGGTCCAACGACGTCCATGTCCCATTCTTGATGAGATAATTATATTCCTTTTGCACGGACTATTTCCATTCATCATGAGAATAGTCTTCTTCAAAGGAATTCGATTCAAATTTAGTAGATAAATCAAACTCACAATCATACGAAACATTCATGTCATCTACATTACCTGAATTTGGATTATCTACATTGCCTCCATCTTGTCTTGAGGAAATTATAGTTCATGTCTTTTCGACCTCATTAGGATGAAAACTTTGAAGTGTTTTTATGAGGCATTTTTATGGACCTCTCTGAGATGGTATAGGTTTCTCAGTTGATTGACATGGTGCTAAATTATCATCAAGAGTCGACTTTTCAATCCTCTTAATCACATGATTTAAATGAACTTTAGGTTCCGATGAAATGGATGGAAATTATTCATAAGGGAAA
>JZKD02S1745654.1:102596-114448 GCA_000966675.3 Picea glauca | reverse complement strand
CACACAACATTGAAATTCTTATAAGTGAGCCTCATCTATCACATTTATAGGTAATTATTAGTTTTCCACATGCCATCTTTCTTTTATAGTTACAATTATGTGCTTCATATAAAAACATTAAACAAGAAAAATGTTATATTTCCTTATACTAATAATGCTCCTTTGATGCAAGAGCATTCCTAGGGATCAAGCAATCCCACATGAACCAAAAACATTTCTTAGTTTTGTAATATTGACCCATTTTTTTGTCAACACCAATTTGAATGTAAAATATTGCAATCTATCCCTATTCCAAATTGTGATTTATGGGACATTCACTTAGTTGTAAGACCTCACCATTGACATAAAACATCTTTCTATTTATTTTGAAGATAGGTAACTAAGGGGGCCTCAACTTATGTGCATCAAATTGATAAGGATGTTCAATATATAGATATAGATATAGATATATTAGTATGATGGTGATTGCTCATGGTTGCTTAATTTCATTCACCCATTCTTCTCTTAGCATTGGCTTCATGATCGTCTTGATTGATGACATGCTTATGGTGGTTGGATTGTGACATGTCGATTATGTTCATGATGTTATGTAGTTGTAACATCATGTCAATTTGATACAAGTAAGTGTTGAGCCTCAACAACCTCCCATTATTTTTTAGACTTCGATAAATAATAATGGGTCCCTTTTGCTTATTTTCAGTTTGTTTGATTTATATTTTCAATCTTTGATAGTCTTTATTGTATAACTAAAGTTAGTATTTAAATAATTTTTCAAAACCCAAAAATATAAATTAAGCAATAAACCCACTAGGGATACCCCGATGTCATGATCACCCAATTTCTCAATAGATCTGATCATTTGATTATACCGGGTCATGCATTTCATTTTCTTTATATGCTCGTCAAACTTTTCTCCGATCCTCCAATCTCTCGATATCCCCAATCCCCGACATCCCGATAGTTGGTGACACAAAATACCAGATCGAGATTACCAGAACAAACCTTTCTAAAATTTTAATTCCCGATATCCCCAATCCTTGATCCCCCAATGACATCAGATCAAGATTTTCTTTGACTGTTTTTCACTTTTTGTAATAAACATCAACCCATGTATCACGGTGATCATAGCACCCAAATCATATCGGATCGAAGGTTAATTTTAGGTTCATATGCTTTCTCTTCAATAAAAGGTCTGATACTGAGTGCCTCGATTAAATGATAAAGCACTAATTAAAACTCCAATAAAGCATAAAAAGTGTGTCGGATTGAACTTCACTCTTTGGAGATATAAGTCTAGTCCTTAATGTTGATGTTATGGTAGCTGTGGGAGGTATTAACCTCCACATGTAACCTTTGAATAGAATGGAAAAGATAAACCCTAAATAGATGTGTGAAAACCCTAGAATACAAGTCGACCTAGTAGAATAAATAATATTAGAATATTATCTTCTAGAAAGACAAGTTGGCTCCATAGGGAAGAGATAAACAAAAAACATAATTACCAGAAAGTCAAGTCAGCCCAGCCAGATAAGTCACTGGACATATTAATATAAATAGAGGACGTTTTAGCTCATTTGTACACCTAGTCAGAGTGCAAGTCTTGTGGAGAGCTGCAGTTGCAACTGCAACTGTAGCTGCAAGGAGGAATAAGGGCATATGGTCATCTCTTGGTCTTGGTCTCTATCTAGTGCTATCAAGTGATATTCTTGGTGAAACTCTTGGTGATATTCTTGGTAATACTCTTGGTGATAGTCTAGCTAAGTATGGTGCAAGTTTGAGAGAGTAGTGTAGTTTCAGTTGTTGCAGTTGTGTATGGTACTTGTTCTATGGATATGGAGACTCTCTCTCTCTCTTGTGCGCTACCCTTGGAGAAGTAGCACTCTACTTGTCTTGAGTTGTTGTTGCAGTTGTGTATGCTACTTGTTTTGTGGATATGGAGACTCTCTCTCTTGTGCACTACCCTTGGAGAAGTAGCGCTCTACTTGTCTTGAGTTGTTGCTGCAGTTTGCAACTAGGGTTTATCTGTTGGTTCTAGTATGGCTTTCTAGAATAAATATGTCAAAGGTTAAGTTGCTCAGGGGTCGCTTCGTGCCTATAGATGAGTGACAATAGAGATATTAGCTATGGTGAAAATGAGCATATCAATTATTTTAATAGGTTATGGGCCCACACCACCTTCAGGACAGTCTAACCAATGGAAGGTAGCGTGGTAGTTCTTTGTTAAGCTCGTTATGGCACCAATTGCAGCTGCAGCTATGGTTTTTGATTGTGCAACTGCAACAAACCCTAACCTAATCTTTTGGTCACTTCAAGTGAGAAGTTTGGCATAATTCCTGGACATTCTAGTGTGCCTTAGCCTATCGCACCTCTTGGTACTCTCAGCCAACAAAAATGTCAAGGTTGATTTTTTTGGTCAAAGTCAAAGTCAAAGGTTGAATTTTGGTCAAAATTGATTTTGTGGTCAAAGTTGAAATTTCAAAGTTTCTAACTTGTTCTAGTCATTGAACCTTATTGATTTAGTTTCTAACTTGTTCTAATCATTGAACCTTCTTGATTTAGTTTCTAACCTCTTCTTGTCAAGATGGTATCTAGTTTCGGATTAGAAGACAAGTCGAACGATGTTGTGAATTTCAAAGGTATGCACTTGTATATGCTTTTCATATTATATCATCCAACAAAAGCATGAGTGTGTTTTGCAGGGAATCTACAAGAGACCTTGTCCAAGCATTGATATTGTATTCAATACATTCATAGGAACAAGCAATTGAGGCTCTAGGTTCTAGGTTTGATCAAATTGTTAAATTTGCACAAATCAAGGTTGATAGTTCCTATAGTACAAGTAAACACTATAGTTGTGATAACAATTTGAAAGGTACTATTAATGTTAAGTATACTTGGTTTCATGTAAGTACTATTGATATAGATTCTTATTACACTTGTTTGATATAGATGCTTATAGGAGACATTTCTTGTTCCCGGGCATGTCACCTTGGTAATTCTATGATGATTACCATCCTTGTTTTGATCTTATTAAAATGATATTGGAAATATGTTTTCTCTTGTTGTTCTTGTTTCAAGCAGGTCACAGGCGATAGCTCTGAGAAGGAGCTACAATGACAGTTGCAAACATGGAGCAAATGACTCCATCAAGTGATGAGGCGGGTGATCTCACCAAGTACCAATTATAAAGGAAGCGTGGTAAGCAAAAGGAGTTTTGGATATGATACACTCATATGTGTGTGGACCAATGTAAAACCTCCTCACTAAGTGGGAGATTACACCTCATATGACTTCAGGACATTCTACAGAAAGGTCAGGATTAGGAGTGAGCTCACTACTCCCTACAATCCTCAGTAAAATAGTGTAGTAGAAAGAAAGAACCGATCCATTGAAGAATCTATCAAGGCAATGATGAAATTGACCAGAATCTATCCATGTTTATATGGGGAGAAGAAGCTATGACAACCGTATATGTTCAGAATAGAAGTCATCATCGTATATTGAAGAACACGACTCCAGAAGAAGCTTTCTCCAGAAAAGAAGCAAGTGTTGTACACTTGAGGATCCTTGACTGTCAGTCAAGCATAAATAATGGAAGGAAGCTATGATGGAAGAATATCAGTAATGAAAAATGATGTATGGGAAATTGTGCCTAAAACTTAAGGAAACTATGTAGTCACTTAAAAATGGGTTTACAAGATAAAGCATGTAGTAAATGGGAGTATTGATAAATATAAGGCATGATTCATGGCTAGATGGTTCTCCCAATAGGAGGGAGAAGACTATGACAAGACTTGGATTTTCTAAGAGCTATGATGATCCATATCCTTATTACAAGGTTTTGAATGATGCACCTGTGATCCAGATACTATATATTGATGATTTTTTTCCGACATGTGTAGAGCCTCTCATTATTCAGTGTAAGAGGGAGTTAGCCTCTGAATTCGATATGAAGGATCTTGGTCTCATGCATTATTATTTGAGATATCTTCGTGGGACGCTAAACTATGGTTTGAGATATGCCTCAAACAATGATGTACAATTGCATGGATTTACCAATTCAGATTGGGCAGGGAGTGAAAATGACAGAAATAATACTTCTTGTGTATGTTTCAGTTTGGGATCTGCTATGATATCATGGGATAACAAGAAACATAAGTCTGTTGCACTCAACATTGCAGAAGCAGAGTATATTGCATCTTGTGATGCTTGTACGTAAGTAATATGGCTCTATAAATTGGTTTCTGGACTATTTGATCAGTTGTTGGATTCGACTATGATATATTGTGATAATCAGAGTTGTGTAAAGCTCTCAAAGAGCCTGATGTTCCATGGAAAGTCGAAGCATATTGAGATCGAGTACTATTTCTTCGTGATAAAAATACATAGGGGAGAATTAGGTCTCCAACATATCTCCACTGATGAGCAAACACCAAATATTTTTACAAAGCCTCTATCCAAGATAAAGTTTTCATACTTGAGGGACAAGTTGGGACTTGTGGAGATTTATCCCTTGGTTGAGAGGGAGGAGATGACTTCCTTGGTTGGGAGGGAGCTTTGATATGTGGCATCATGGGATTTCAGTGACTTGTGGATCTGTATCATGCTAGTACATCTTAGAGATGGTCATACAACTTAGAGATGATGTTTGCATCATGCTAGATATGATCATGCTAGTACAACTTATATATGATACAAATGGTTGGATTGGTTGATGATACAGTGGCCTGAGGAGCATCATGCTAGTACATCTTAGAGATGGACATACAACTTAGATATGATGTATTGGCATCATGCTAGATATGTTCATGCTAGTACAACTAAGACACAACGCTGGTGAGCCGCATCATGCTAGTACAATGTAGAGATGACCATACAAGTTAGAGATGATGGAGAGGGATCATGTCATGTTAGATATGATCACACTAGTACATCTTAGAGATAATCATACAACTTAGATATGCCACATTGAGGCACTGATATACATCATGCGAGTACAAATTAGATATGGAATACAACTTAGATATGATGCATTGGAATTATGCTAGATATGTCATGCTAGTAAGGCTTAGATATGATGTAGATGATACTTCAAATCATGCAAATACAACTTAGATAGGATGCATTTGCATCAAGCTAGTACAACTTAGAGGTGATGCAATTGATGACATTGTTGATGCATGATGATATTAGATGATATGATTTAATTGTTGTGCAAACTATATGTATTTGGACAGTAGTTGTATGCTATTGTGGTGGATGTGTTCCACTGGTAGTGATTGTGTGTGACTGGTTAATAGCTATGTGCTACTAGGAGTGGTTCTATACCACTCGTCAGTAGTTGTGTACTACTATGGATAGACACAATTGTGTTCTATTGGATGGCATTGTAGAAGTTGTAAGCTACTATCTGATTTCCATGAAGACTACCACTAGTGTTGTAGATGATTTCCAGCTAGATGGATAGTCAATGTGCTAGTGGAAAGACATTCTCCAGGAGGAGAATGGTCAAGGAAGAAAAAATTGTTGGTGGAGAGACATTCTCCCTGTGGAGAATGGTCTAGGTTGATAAATGGTTGACGTATCATGTGCTGAATTTTAATGCTTAGCTCATGCACATGTATTTTATTTCAATTTAGCATATACTTGAACAATAAAAAATGCAACAATACCGTATACAATAGCTGTAGTAACCAAGATGACAAGAAGAATAAACATGCACAAGAACACAAGATTTTATCTTGGGGAAACCCTTCTCAATCAAGGTAAAAACCCTTCTCAATCAAGGTAAAAACCCAACAATCCTTTGCTATAGAGTCAAGAGAAGATCCCCCACACCATAAACCCTAGAGCACATAAGAGGGTGCTTCTTTGACCTAGAAACTTGCACCTAAGATAAGTGTGCAATTCAGACGTACAACTTAGCTTGAGAGAATGTTACAAGTGTGAGAGTGAGTTAGATCCACAATGGGGATCTACTCCTATTTATACAAGACCTAACACATCAAAAGGACGTGTCTATTGGCACAATAGGGTCGACTTGTTCAACTGAATAATATAATTAATCATTACACAATATTAATTATCTTTTACATGGTGGGGCTGATTTGTACCCTTCACAACAAAAAATAGGGTTACAACAAATATTACTCTCATAAAATATATCAAGGGATCCACACATCCTCTAGTTCTCAACCACTAGGGACACATCCACCTGTGCTCAACCAGAGGGACGCCACTCTCAACATATTAACTCAACTAAGTCCATAGGAGTACCATCTAGAGATCCATCTCAAGTCGACTCAACTAAGTCCATAGGAGTTAGACAAGAGACCATCTCAAGTCATCTCAACTCAGTCCAGAGGAGCACGACAAGAGACCACATGTCATCTCAACCCAGTCCAGAGGAGTATGACAAACCCATCACATGGGATCTCTCACAGATGTCTCAACTGAGTCTAGAGGAGAACGATATGGAGAATGTCTCATGAAGCTAAAATCATCAACACTCCCTCTCATCTAGGGAGGCATTCTCTACCAGGCCAACTCTCTCACGGAAGTACTCAAAATTCATCCTGGCAAGCGGTTTGGTGAAGACATTTGCATCTTGCTCATGTGTAGAAAGGTATTGCACATGTACTACTTTCCTCTGCACCATATGTATGGTATAATGGTATTTGATCTCAATGTGTTTTGATTTATCGTGAAATATAGGATTTTTGAAGAGCTTCACACAACTCTGGTTATCGCAATGGATAATGATGGAATCCATCTCATGACCAAATAAGTCTGCAAGGAGATTGCGAAGCCATACTACTTCGCAGACTGCCACACATAATGAAATGTACTCTTCTTTTGTGGTAGTCAAAGCCACAAAAGTCTGTTTCCTACTGCACCAGGAAACCATGGCAAACCTCGAAGTAAAACAACAATCAGATGTGCTCTTCCAGTCCACTATGCTCCCTACCCAATCTACATTAGCATAACCCTACAATCTCATGTCTACGTTGGAGGCATATCTCAGGCCATAACCAACTGTGCCTTGTAGATATCTCAGCACATGCTTCGCTACTATCCATTGTGTCTGTCTCGGCTGACTCATAAACTAGATGAGTACACTCACTGCATAGCATATATCGAGTCTGGTGTTAACCAGATACAACAATGATCCAATCACTTGTCTGTAAATATGTGGATCAATCTCGCATGAATTAGAAGAATCCTCATTCATCTTCTTCAAATTCATCACCATCGGTGTAGGCATGGACTTGCAATCTGTCATCCTGAATTTCTTCAATATCTCAACTGTATATTTTCCTTGACTCAGGAAAATCTCATCAGTCCTTTTCCACACTTATAGTCCCTAGAAGTAGTGCATCATATCAATACCCTTCATCTCGAATTCAAAATCCAATGCATGCTTGCATTCAAAAATAAGGCTTTCTGAACCGATGAGGAATAAGTCATCAATGTATAGGACCAAAATCAGACACTTGTCACCAACAATGTGATAGTATAGGTTGGGATCTATAACACTCTTGTTGAAGCCCAAAATCATCAATTATCCATCGATCTTCTCAAACCAAGAACGAGGTTCCTACTTTAGTCCATACAAGGCTTTCTTCAAACTGCATACATGAGACTCCTTCTCATGCGTCATGAATCCATCTGACTGCTCAATGTAAACTTCTTCCTCAATCTCATCATTGAGAAAGGATGTCTTTACATCCATTTGATGTAGTCTCCAACCCATGGATGCAGCTAGGGAAATAATCATAGGGATGGAAGTGTATCGTGCAACAAGAGAAAATGTCTCCTCATAATCTATTCCCTCCACCTGAGAGAATCGTCTAGCCACAAATCTCGCTTTGTACTTCTTTCCACTTCCATCAGTTGCATGTTTGATCTTATAGATCCACTTGGAAGTCACTGCACACTTCCCTTCTGGTCTCGGAACAATATCCCACACATCATTATTCATGATGGAATGATACTCTTCTGTCATGGAATCTTGTCAAACCTGTTGACCTGTTGCTTCTCCATGACAAGAAGGCTTAGTATCAATGATGTGGCTCATGGTTGAAAGATAGCTCAAAAATATATGTGGTCTCTTTCTCTCTCGAAATGTACCACGAGGAGTTGCATGTCCCTCTTCCTCCTGCAGAGTCTGTCGAGCCCAAACATGCCTCTTATGGCCTACTGCAATGTCTTTGGGAACATCAAATGAAGCTACGAGATCAACTGAATCAATAACTGTCTCCCTCTGAACTGATGAAGGGGGAGAAGGTACTATCTCTTCCTTCTTCTCACTGTCAATCTCCATCTGAGATTCTCTAGATCTTTGAAAAGATATATCTTCCTCAAAAGTGACATCTCTACTAACCTCGATCTGTCTCTGACTAGGGATGTAGATTTGGTATGCCTTCGAAGATTCACTGTACCCCACAAATTCTACTTTCTTCTTAAATATTTTGACTCCCTCTGAAGTTGTAAGGACAAAAATATGTCCTGGAGGAAGTTGTGACATCATCCTTTTCCTATGTTTCTATCTTGGTGACATCCCATGTCTTCTCAGGTCCTCTACTGACTCTAAAATACTTTGTTGGCCTCTTGTACTAGGATAATAACCAAGATTACCTCCTGTAGGGATAACAATCAAAATGGCCTCCTGTACTAGGATAATAACCAACCAAGAAAATTTGGACTCCCATACCAAGGATAATGGTCTAAGTCATGAGGGATCCCATAATATGGATAATACCCTTCATTATAAAAAATACAAGCAACTACAGAGTAATGATGAAATTGAATAAGGAATGAAGTACGAAAATTACCTTAGTCTACAATCATGCTATATCTTGCTTTTGGTCCTCCTGAGAAAGATGAGATATGAATAAGAATGCCTCATATTTTATGTCTTCATCTCTTTGATGTGGTTCTAAATCGACATATGCAGTGGATGCAAGTTATATTCCCTTCTTCCCGGTAGGATAGTTTCTTACAATGTGTCCATACTTGTCACATCTGAAACATTGAATCCTTGATATGTCTTTTCTTTGTTCATGACTTGGAGTTGCTGAAGTTTTCTTGTCTTTGAATGCTTTGCCAAAAATTCTTCTATTTCCTCTTCCTCTCTTTTCATGAGAGGCAAGGGCTTGATTGTCATCATGATCAAAGTCTTTCACTGCTCTGGCTATAAGTATGGTTTCCTCCTAAGTGCAGTCTGTCCATAGACAATCAAACTTAGGTAGATCTAATCTTCCATTAATACTTTGAAGAAATGGTTCCCAATGTATTGGAAGAGCATTGAGAGTGGTCATGACAAGTTCTCTGTCTATTATGGTTTCTCCAATGGCACCTAACTGATCTCTGATATCCTCATGAAGAAGGTGGCAATGGTGTCAGCTTTCGTCATCTTGATATTTTGAAGTTGGTGCTTCAATATAAGAGATATGTTTGTGTTGTTGCTCTCAAATATCTTCTTCAATGCATCATACATCTCATAAGCTATTTTCAAGGTAGAAATATGTGGTAGTAGATGATATCTCACTGAATAGATGATTATCTTCCTTGCTTTTACATCATTTTCCTTCCAATCAACCTTCTCTTCATCGGTAGTTGTTTCTGCTAGAGTCTTTTCTATCAAAATCAATAGGTCATCCTCTTCCAGGGTTACTTGTCTCGATTTCCAGGTGCTGAAGTTGCTTGATCCATCAAGCCTATCTTCTACTAAAGTTATATTCCTCATCGTTTGCAGATTCTTCACAAACCCTAATGGATAGGCTAGGAAACCTAATGGCTAGGATAGGCTAGAAGCCCTAGGTTTCGTTGGACTTATGACTGCCAAAAATAAGCCTTTAGAAAGTCATAGGAAATCTGGAAAGTTGCAAAAATCCTTCAATGAGTTGCAGAAACCCTAGAGGCCGAAATTCTACCGAAACCCTAGAAACCCTAGGGGCCAAAAATAAAAAATACTTCGATTTGCAATCTGAGAGTTGTTGGAGGTGGGCTGAAGGAGGTCGTACACACCTATTCAAAATTTAGGCCCAACATTCCAATCGAAGGTGTTGAAACTGGAAAAAGAAGGAGGGTTGTTTTTGTAGTTGCAGCAAGAAGGTGACAGCTGGATTTTCAATGGCTTGTGCAATGGCTCTTCAGGAAATCTTCTCTGATACCATGTTGAATTTTAATGCTTAGCTCATGCACATGTAGTTTATTTCAATATATCATGTACTTGAACCATAAATAATGCAACAATACCATATACAATAGCTGCAGTAACCAAGATCATAAGAAGAATCACCATGCACAAGAACACAAGAGTTTATCTTGGGAAAACCCTTCTCGATCAGGGGAAAAACCCAACAATCCTTTGCTATAGAGTCAAGATAAGATCCCCCACACCATAAACTCTAGAACACACAAGAGGGTGCTTCTTTGACCTATAAACTTTCACCTAAGAGAAGTGTGCAATTTAGTCGTACAACTTATCTTGAGAGAATGTTACAAGTGTGAGAGTGAGTTAGATCCACAATGGGGATCTACTCCTATTTATACAAGACCTAGCACATCAAAAGGATGTGTCTATTGGAACAATAGGGCCGACCTATTCAACTGAATAATATAATTAATCATTACACAATATTAATTATCTTTTACATGGTGGGATCGACATGTACCATTCACAACACAAACTAGGGTTACAACAAATCTTATTCTCAAATAATATAACAAGGAATCCACACATCCTCTAGTGGTCAGCCACTAGGGACACGTCCAGTTGTTCTCAACCACAAGAAAGTCACTCTCAACATATTAACTCAACTAAGTCCATAGGAGTACCATATGGAGAGCCATCTCAATTCTACTCAACTAAGTCCATAGGAGTCAGACATGAGACTGTCACAAGTTGTCTCAACTCAATCCAGAGGAGCATGAAAAGAGACCGCACATTATCTCAACTCAGTCCAGAGGATTATGACACACCGATCACATGGTATCTCTCACATATGTCTCAACTCAGTCCAGAGGAGAACGATCTGAAGAATGTCTCATGAAGATGCAATCATCAACATCATGGACATGTATTTTCCTAAGGCACAGATTGTGGCCCGATCAGGAAAATGGTTCAAGACTGATATTCTCCTTAGGCACAGTTATTGGCCCTATTAGGCTAAATAGTCCTCCCCCTAAGGACATGATGTCTCAATTAGGGTGGTTGATACAAGACCAATATTTTCTAAGGCATATGGGTAGAGATTGATCTCTATGGTACATATGACCCAATTAGAAAATAGTTTGGGACTGACATTCCTGTAGGAATGGTATCTGTAGCCCATGGTGTGGCTTTCAACATCTGGGAGGACTGTCATTCTTCTAGGACATAGGTCTGTATTAGAAGAATGGTCCTTATATCCCATTGTAGGGATTTCAACATATGTTGGGACATATATTCTTCTAGGACATATGTCCAGATTATAAGAATGGTCCATGTATCACTTTGTTGAGTGGGTAACTCATGCAAGACACTCTTATGAGTGTGTTGAGTTCAACACATGACTTATTCAATATCATGCTCGATTACTCAGATGGACTATGGCCTTGAGAGATGATGAAAACAATGATGCATGTTGATGCCATGATGTTATTAGACGATACTAATAGTGATGATGATGCTCGTGACTTGATCTGTGTGATCATGAGATAACATTTGTGGCTATGATGATGATACCGTCAGAATGGTTTGTTTGTGCTCAAGAGAATTACCATTAATACCTCCCTAGCTAGGAGAGAGTGTTGATGTTATGGTAGATGTGGTAGGTATTAACCTCCACGTGTAACCTTTGACTGGA
>JZKD02S1745654.1:89576-102546 GCA_000966675.3 Picea glauca | reverse complement strand
ATCAACATCATGGACATGTATTTTCCTAAGGCACAGATTGTGGCTCGATTAGGAAAATGGTTCAAGACTGATATTCTCTTTAGGAACAGTTATTGGCCCTATTAGGATGAATAGTCCTCCCCCTAAGGACACGATGTCTCGATTAGGGTGGTTGATACAAGACCAATATTTTCTAAGGCATATGGGTAGAGATTGATATCTATGGTACATATGACCCAATTAGAAAATAGTTTAGGACTGACATTCCTGTAGGAATGGTATCTGTAGCCCATGGTGTGGATTTCAACATTTGGGACGAATATCATTCTTCTAGGACATAGGTCTGGATTAGAAGAATGGTCCTTGTATCCCATTGCAGGGATTTCAACATCTGTTGGGACATATATTCTTCTAGGACATACGTCCAGATTATAAGAATGGTCCATGTATCACTTTGTTGAGTGGGTAACTCATGCAAGACACTCTTATGAGTGCGTTGAGTTCAACACATGACTCATTCAATATCATTCCCGATTACTCAAATGGACTATGGCCTTGAGAGATGATGAAAACAATGATGCATGTTGATGCCATGATGTTATTAGACGATACTAATAGTGATGATGATGCTCGTGACTTGATCTGCGTGATCATGAGATAACATGTGTGGCTATGATGATGATATCATCATAATGGTTTGTTTGTGCTCAAGAGAATTACCATTAATACCTCCCTAGCTAGGAGAGAGTGTTGATGTTATGGTAGATGTGGTAGGTATTAACCTCCACGTGTAACCTTTGACTGGAATGGAATATTTCGGAAGCAAGGGAAACCCTAAATAGATGTGTGAAAACCCTAGAAGACAAGTCGGCCTAGAAGAATAAATAATATTAGAATATTATCTTCCATAAAGACAAGTCAACTCTACAGGAAAAAGATAAACATAAAATATTATTACCAGAAATTCAGGTCGGCCCAACCATATAAGTCATGAGACAAATTAATATAAATAGAGGATGTTTTAGCTCATTTGTACACCTAGTCAGAGAGCAACTCTTGTGGAGAGCTGCAGTTGCAACTAGAAGGAGGAATAAGGGTGTATGATCATATCTTGGTCTTGGTCTGTCTCTAGTGTTATTAAGTGATATTCTTAGTAATACTCTTGGTGATATTCTTGCTAAGTATGGCACAAGTTTGAGAGAGTAGTGCAGTTGCAACTGCTGCAGTTGTGTATGGTAATTGTTCTATGGATATGAAGACTCTCTCTCTCTTGTGTGCTACCCTTGGAGAAGTAGTGCTCTACTTGTATTGAGTTGTTGTTGCAGTTAGAAGCTAAGGTTTATCTTTTGGTTCTAGTATGGATTTCCAGAATAATTATGTCAAAGGTTAAGTTGCTTGGGGGTGGCTTCCTGCCTATGGATGGGTGACAATAGAGATATTGTCTATGGTGAAAATGATCATATAAATTATTTTAACACTTAAAACCTCTTGGTGACCCAGTACTCAATAATGAACTTTCCCTCGCAGGTTTAAATGATCGTAATTGTCATGTCCTTCATTATGGCTCTATCATGACTATTATGAACCTTAAATAGGCATTAATGAAGCATTGATTTCAGAATTTTAATGCATGAATCTGCTCCAACTCATGTATAAACTCACTAAGGTAGGTTTCATTCTAATAAAAAACCATGATTTCTTGAGCATAGAAGTTTTAATTTGCACCATTTTCATCGGGATTTTCTTCCACTCGTTAGTATTAGAGTTATTTTGATTAATTTATCGAAACCTATGAGTTTTTTTTTTTAAATAAAACTTACATTTCGTTGTTTACTTGCAGAAATTTCAAAGACACAATGACCCAAAAAAGTAAACCAAAGTAGCAAAAGGACAAGGAAGACGAAATCGAAAGGAACCCCAACTCGACCTTCCTTTCTGATACAACATTCAAGACATGTGAAAGAAATAGTATGGAATGGAGCCAAATATATACATCCATCGAAGAAGGATATTTCACTGAAGAGTACAAGTTACATGCAGACGATTTGGTGGATGTCATAGTATCCGAGCTTCAAAAAATTGCTACCAGAATAGCCATATTGCCCTATTATGACATGATACGGTGGATAATACCACATACTGATATCTCTACATGCACTATTGTTAATTCATCCCACCAAGTTGTTGGTTCCTTCAAGCTTGAGGATGTTAGTAATATGTATAAGTTAATCCCACCCACAGTCAGGCTTGATGCCAATTTTATTAAATATTTCATTAAGAAATGTTTTGAAAAAGAGGAACTGCAAATGGCTGATTTGATTAAGGAATGGTGGTATGACCCCAATTATTTCAAAATCTCCCCTATCCTTAGACTAAAGAAATCCCCCATGTTGGTTGACATAATCCTTTGTCATCTATATTGCGAGACATATTCTTTTAAATTGAAGATGAGTTGGGTCCCTCTCATCCACCAATTCCTCACACGAAATATTTTCAATTGGGCTCATAGACTCTCTGCCAATGTCAAACAAGAAGTGAAAAAGTATCAAGAAGCACCTCAAGGGTACTGTCCAAGATTATTCGTGTTTTCTTATCTAGTTGATGTCGTTTGTGGAGTTACCCATTTCCCTTTTAGCTTGGAGTTGGTCTCCCTTTGAGGAAGCTATTCACCTATGTTGCTCCAAAATGTGGGAAATCAAATGAAAAAATTATTTTTATAACATCTGCAATTTCTTTATGATTCCCTTGCATGTGCTTTTAAAAAATCAACCAACCCCAAGATTCACCCAAGAGGCCATGGATACTATAAAAGAAATTGGTGATTGGTTTGGAGATGAATAATTCTTGTACATCGAGATTTATGGTTGTGAAGGGCCTCCTCATTTCTTACTCAGGTATGTCCGAGACGGGCTATAATTAAGGGAAATTGCATATTAGATTGTCAATGTTAGAATTGCAACCACTTTGGTAAAAAATAAGAAAAGGTAATGGCCTACTTTCCCAATTTCACTAGGCATTTATACCTTGTTAAATGAAAAACATGCTTAAAAGGAAGTAGATCAATTACATGGAATCTAGTTGGCCCAAGGAGACTTTAAAAAACATGATCCAACAGAGGTTGTCAAAAAACATTGTGCTTTGGTCAAGAGCGAAGCATATTATCATGAAGAAAATTCCTTGGATATTATTTTCCAGAGAGCCACAAGTTTTCATGAAATATCTCATAAAGTTGAATGGAAAGTTAGCAAAAAAGAAATATTTTCTTAAGGAAAAGAGCAGAAAGTAGGGAATTGAAGAAATTGAGGAAGATGCTGATGAGGATGAGGAAAAATTATCCAAGTTTGAAACAGAAACAGATCATAATGTTTCTACAATAGAAACACAGATGGATAAAGTTTCACAAATGGATGCAACAAAAGAAGAGGATTTAAACAAAACAACTATCCAAACTCCTCCCAAGAGGCCTGGAGTGAGTGTAGAATTCAACACCAATACAAATATGGAATACTCTCAAACAACAATCATCCCAGTTACTGATCCTATTGATACTACTCTCATAACTTCAATTCTAGGAAGATTGAGTACAACTTCGATGGATATCAATAGCATCCAACCAATACAATATATTGTCTTATCTTTAGACAACTATGTTTTTGACGACAAAAAAGGAATTATAGAAAGGAGAAATTCCAAAAAGAGGAAAACAACCCACCATGAAGAAATCACACAAGAGGTAACCCAATTATGGAATGTTGCACATTTGAACGATGAAGAATTTGTAGAGGAAGTTGTTGACGCATTAGGGGCATTTTCCAATGCAAATAAATGGTCTGTGGGCATATTGTCTAACCATTAAAGAAAGAGAAGAATATTGTAAAAGAGCTTCAAGAACAAAAAAGGGTACAAGAAGACATTTGGGCACAAAAGCATGAATCTTAGGTTAAGGATCTCGCAGAAGTAAATAATCTCTCTCAAAATACCATTGTACAGTTGGCAACAAAAATAGATGAGATTAAAATTGAACATGATAGACATGTAGCCATATTTCTTAATGAAAAGGAGAAAATGAGAAAATATTATGACAAGAATGTGGATACCTTAACTACTCACTTAGAAGAAATGAAAATCAAAATTGAGAATTCAGAAATCCTAAGAAAAGAAGCAATGGAGCTTAATACCAAATTATCATCCTCACAGGTATTATTCTATTCAAAACTATATGTCATTAAAGATCATCATGAACAAATCCTGGAGTTTTATGCTCGGTCTCAATTACAGTATGAAAGAAAAAGGAGTTCCAAGCTATATTTGATAATCTGAAAATATGGGAAGCAAAAAGAACCCGTTTTCCACCAGGGTACTCCAAAATGTATGAAGAAGAAAATATCCAAACACAAGCCTCACTTGACTCCTAGCAAGAAAATTGTTTGTTTTCACAGGGTTTCATTGAAGAAACAAGTAAAAATTGTTCAAAATTATGGGATTCAACATTAGATATCATTGAAGAATACGATATGCCTCACGTGCAATTTCTCGGAAGATCAATGCCTTTATCAAATTGTCTTACATATGTGCAACAACAGATAGAATCAAGGGAAAATGGAATCAATAATTTGAGTTTATGGATTAGACAACTTCTTACTCGTCCAATAGAATGTTCAAAATCAACTAACAATTTTTTTTATCAAATTTTTCATCTGGAAGAGATAAAATTGCCAAGAAAATTTATCGGTGTAAATTAAACAAGGAAATTCCCTAGACTCCATTAATTGCACTTATGTTAGAAAAAAATTATGTATGGAAAATTCAAGGACAAACAGTGGGAGATTTTACCCACTGTCACCTTAGATAAACCCTCTGCTTTCTTTAGTGAAGGAAAAATCCCACACAGGGGGAGCCTCGGGTGACCCTAGGGGGGATGTGAGATGGAAAATGATACTTTGAAGAGATGCCCCTATAGGTCAAGTTTCTATGTGGAGAGTGGCTTGACAATGATAGTTCAATGGTTATTTATGGTTACCAAGAGTTTGGGTACCTTCAAAAGATGGTTGTACCTTCCTGAGACACAAGAAAAGACAAGATACAAGCTTAAAAATCCAATGGACAAACAAGTTAAGCTTGTTGTCCCTATTTTCAACAGTCAACAGAAATATATATCAGCAAGTAAAACAACTAGTTATTGCATATTTAACCATCAAAATTGTCAAATAATTATTGGACAATGAAGTACTAAAACAATAGATAAATTTCCAATACTTAAGCATGAACCTTGACGGTAAATTAGGGCTGCCAAATGAAGTTATTAGCAAAGTGTTAGGGAAGCCTTATGGCTGTAGAAAAAAATGTCTACAACAACAAGTTCCAACCATAAAAAAGATAGCCCATAACTAGTAGAACAATAATCTAGATTTAAAAGTCCATTTCCATGGTTGAAAAGTGAGAAAATGATGAAAGAAAGTGAAGTTTGTTTCATCCCTAATGGTTGTAGAATCAAATTTATTGCAGAAATGAAATCCTTGGATAAAACAAGATGCCCTTAGGTCATAAGAAATCTTATAACATGTAGAAAGCATTCCAACTTAAACAATTTTGATATCTTGTCATTCTACTTATACCAATGCAATGATTTTATTTCTCCAATGCAAGAGATTAGTGAATTTAACTATTGGGTTATGGAGTCTTTAAAAATGAAAGAGCTATTTTTTCTACTTCCTTGGGGATGTAAGCCCTTTTACTCCCCAAGGAAAGCAAGACTAGCTAAGGAAAACCCTAGGAGTGTGTAAACCCTTTTACTCACCCTACTATTCCTTTATGCAACAAATTATTCCAAGAAGAATATGATGGGCTTAGTGGGGTTGTATGCCCTTATACTCCCCAAAATATTAGAAAATTAACCTTATGACCAAGAAAAGAAGCAATAACATGAAATATTCCTTACCTAGTCCAAGCATTAACAAGATAAACTCCTTTTAACCAATAAAATCCACCATAAAAGCAATAAAAATCCTCCAAGAAAGACAATGCCTTACTTATTCATCCAATAGCCAAATCAAACCATAGCAAGAGATAGTAGTAAGAGATAAACAAAATTTCCTAAGTGGGTGCAAATTTCAGCCAATAATCCTCTCCAAGATGGGAGAGATGTGATAAAAATGAAATGAAATGATCTCTCTTTATAAAAATCCTACTACAAGTGTTTGTCCACTTAATTTTAGGGTAAACCACAAAGTGATCGGACAACAACCCTTACTTTTCCCCTTTACAATATAAAATTCAAATTTAACCCTAAAATGCACATAAGAAACCCAAAAGAAGCATTACGTCACCCCTTTAGGGAAACATTTTGACACCTTTACCAAATTGTTGAGTTTGGAGACGAAACCTTGGGCCTCCAAAGGCCTCCCTCTCAAGCACTAGGGTTTTCAAGATACTCCTTTCCATCCAAATATTCCAAGTGTCAAGCAACAACAACACCATCACCACAAACCTAGCCCTAGGGTGACATCAACCTCCTCAAAAGTGACGTTTTATCCTCAAGAGAAAATCGTTGCGCTGGCTAAGGGGTGGGTTATGTCCTCCATGGTATCTTCTTAGGCCTCCGAAGGCTAGCATCATCGTCTAGTGTGTGGGCCATGGTATCCAACTTGTGGGCTTCAAGCCCCAAGGAAGCCCAAGCTAGGCTTGTTCTTCCAAAATTGTCCACCAACTAGGTCCCGCAAAGACAATGAATACACTCTCCAAGGATCTCAAGAAAAATGCATCATGATGAGTAAATCAAATAAATAAAAGATCCATCTAAGTATGTACATCCAAACCACCTCATCAAAATAAACAAGTGCTCAAAGACCCTATGCAATTTTCCAAGTTTAAGTATGGGAGGGTTGACAAAGCGACCTATTGGGTGAATTGTACCTCAATTTTAGGAGTGTTTCTCGAGTGGACCTTTGTCTAGTTCATGTGGATGAAGTGACATGGATGGGAGAAATAATTTTGGGCATGGGGTTCATGAAATACAAGGGATCATAGTGTCTCATTTATGGGTGCCTTTGTAGAGGGTATGTTGCACCTTCATTTTGAATGGAACCTTTTTCCAAGCCCATTTATTTCCTTTTGTTCTTTTAAGATTTTTCCAGGTTGAATCCAAGGTGGGGCTTCTATCTAAGCATGAAAAATAGTGCCCACCTTGAATCTACCCTAGTCATATCATGCTTCCCCAAGTTGGAAACAATGTGTGGGGATTCTACCTAAGAATGAAAACCGGTGCCCACACATGCTCCTCCTTGGTTGGAATTTTGTATTAGTTATTTTTTTTATGGGTTCCATCGGTTTCTTATGAGAGACATTTCATTTTTCTTGGGATCCCTGGGCGAGCATCTAGAAGGTTCATGATTGGATTTTATCTTTTTCCATCTACAAGCCTTTGGGTCTTCAACCCATTCTTCCCATGAAATGAGGGACAATCTCTTGTTGGGTCAGTGCACCCGAAGATCCCAAAAGGTAAGGAGATTATGGGATGAAGTGTGAAAAGTGACAAGTATGGTCGGGAATGGCATGATGAATCGTCAAGAGGACCTCCCAATAGAAAACCTATGTCTAAGGGTGACTCACTTACTAGGGCACAATGTCAACCACCAAGGTGAAACAAGGAAAATAGCATAATTACCAAGTAGACATTACATTAATCAAAAGTAGTTTAAAATGTAACAAACTCAAATGCCTCAAATATTGAAATGAAACTCACCATAATACTTGGCTTGTACCTCATGGAGCAAGACCCGATATCTTTCAGAAACCAACTGATGTAGTGGATACCCTCATGATGAACTTGGAACTGTGGTGGTGAGGTGGGTCTCTGTCTATGAAAGTGGACATTGTTGGTCAAGCTGTCTCTCGATACTCCATGTATGCAACCTGAGGGCCTCGAGACATCATCTCCTTAGTCATCCCTAAAAGTTGGGGATAACATGGCTTGCCAATTTTATTAAAGAATGGAAAGAGTTATACAATCTAGCATCTTTTATTCTATTTATTGTAATTATGTAGAGAGACAAAAGATTGGAAATTCTAGAAAGAGAGCTATGTGCACTATTGTAAGAACCTTAAAATTTTGAGTTTTGAAGACTTCAAAGTGGCAACAGTTATATGGTGCTTTTATAGTTTTGGTACTACATTTTTTTTCCTTGGAAAAAATCATAATTTTATTCATACAAAGAGAAACAAATTACATTTTACAGGTGCATGCAACACTCCCCAATCATGGGTAAAATAAAAGATAATAAGAATCCAGAGAGGGCCCAGAGTTAGATACCAAGCCACTGGAAATAGTTACAACAAAAAGGACTAAGAAAATCCTGCATCTAAAGGATTGGCCGAAAATCCATGCCCAAGAAAGCACCTCAAAGTGCAGATCCACAGATCTAAACTACACACCCAAAAGATGGACCTCACAGCTCCAACCCAACCATTGAAGAGTAGAAGAATAACGAGCAAACATTGCACAAAGCTCCAGATCCCCAGTCCAGAGACCCAAAACCTGGCCACCAAAGCACCAAGAGAGGGAGCCACCGAAATGATGAAGCTCCATATGGATCAGGTTTGAGAGGCATAGTACCTCCCATCATGACAATAACCATAGTAACAACGATGTCATACCAGAGTGAAAGAACCACATCCAGGCCAAGTGTAACACACCCACAACGGGGCATAAAAAAAATTCTCTTTTCCTTAACTCTCTTTAGGTTCCCTTTTCTTCAATTGCAGGTTCTTCCAAACACGCAGGCTCTTTCCTGACCCCTTTGAAGGGTTTTAGCAACAAGCGCTAGCTCTCCATGCCATCCCCTTCCTTCATATGACCTCAGGCTATGACCACATGCCTAACCAAAGGGTGCTTCACGAATTCACGATTTCGCATGTCGGGTATTTGCATGTGAGCCAACCCTGACTCTCCCGACTCCCAAACTCCCAAAATCCAAACTAGAGCCTAGCGCGTGATAGCTCCTCCCTTAACCTTCATCAATGTGACCCCTCGCTATGACCTAGGGTCAATCTTCTGAGCACTTTGGGACTTCGCATTTCACGAAGTTGGAGGACTGCTCATCTTTCTTCTTCCAACTCCCGATTTTTTGAAGTTCCTTAGGACCAGATCTAGTTTCCACGCTCCTCTCACGATCCAACGGTTCAGATCAACACACGAGTTTGGACTTCGCGATTTCTTACAACTCTTCCTTTGACTTTTCCAATTTGCAAGACAGCGAAATACTGACTCTCACCACATGTCCTGTCTCGATGGATGGCTAGGATTGTTGTGACTCTCAACACCTCGGGTATTTGCCTCATGCCTTCTCCACAGGTTCTTCCTCCAAATTATGTGGATCTCTGCCACGTGTCCTCTGAATCCAACGGCTCAAAGTTACTTTGCACTTCGCCTCTTGCGAAGTTTAGATTTCTCTCCTGAGCTTCTGGAATTGGAATAAGTCTGAATCTTGTGCACTCCTTGCACCATCCCCTCTGAGCTTCTCGAACTTGTTTAGTCTCCCAAGGAATTCTACCCTTCTACGTGTTCCAGAAGACTATGTTTCAACTCTTTGTCCAAGTGTTGGCCTGGCGTACTCCTTGCATAGGTCTTCCTCTAGGGTGTTCGAAAACTCAGTGAGTTTCTGAATCAATCTGACGACTGGGATGGCCTTTCCTCTCATTAAATAGTTTGCATCCATCCCCTATGTTAGATTCTTAAGTCATCTACAGTTCTTGTTACTCTGGTAGTTCGGGTAACTTGACTATCATGAAATTTGACCTCCCAGAGCTTCGAGCTCCCGAGATTCTGAAACCTTCAAAATCTAACTCCACTTTAACTCACAATCCATGAACTCAAATATCATGGATCGGACGGCTGAGGGGAGTCCTGTAGGATCCATATATCTACAGTCTAGGTCGACTTCATGACTTTGACTTTCAAAGGTTTAGTTTCACCAACGTGCGATTCTCCCGTCGCACAAACTCCGAACTCACAGATTTGACGGTCAAGGTGGGTCCCGATAGATCCTTGTATCTATGACCTAGATCACATCGTGACTTCAGGTTTCAGAGGATCCGTCCCCTTCACGATGATTACCAACATTTTTCAAACTTGCGAAGACTGAAGGAGTCGAGGCATTAACATCTGCGCTCCTTCTTCCAATCTAACGGTCGCGACAGACCTTCGATCCTCTCGAAAGGGTCTCATCCATTCACCTTCCAAATGAAAGGATATTCCCTTTTGATACTTGAATCTTGCTATTCTTCCTGATCTTGGTTGGATCTGAAAGGCTTAAGAGCTTTGCACTCTTTCTCTTGAACGTAACGCTTGGAAGAATTCTTCTGTGCACCCCTTATGTTCATTTTTCAACTCTAGAACTTAAGTAGTTCCCGGTCTCTGTTTTCCTTGCAGAGAGCCTGTGTATACATTCACTATTTATCCTGAACTTTAGCAAATTCCTTCCTCCAAGGGACTCAAAATGGGTCGACATGCATACATGAAACTGTACCTAAGGTCGACGAACTCATAGTTCGTGGCTCTAGATTAAGCCACCACAGGACGCAAACATTTACAAGTATAAAAACATGTCCAATTCATACAATTTCCTACTTGCCTAATTACACAATCAAGAAGACACAAAAAGGGTACAATATAAATCATTAAGAAACCATATCCATCCCTGTAACATTCATAGGATATCCAACTCTAATTCATAGTACCACTTAAATACACAAGATATGATTACTTATCTATTATAGGTGGTAGACGATTAACTAACTGTGGGTGTTCGTCCTTCCATCTAACCATAGGATCATAGGAATTCATTCTTAGCACTCTGGCCACCCCCGTGCCAAGCCATGATATCACCAGGGAACTCTCGCGGTTCTCAAGGATTCTTTCTTTGTTTCAGCTTCTGCTCGGGTTATGTTTTTTGCGAACTTTCAAAAATTTCTCTCTATGTTATGGCCTTGGCGAGGTTTATCAGATGCTCACTCAACATCAAGCTCAAGACCTTCTGTTCATCATCCGCTGGGGGGGGATCTCACATTCTCCTTACCAATTTTCTTATATATTTTCCCCAAGATGGTTCTCGATTGATCCTGTTCCTTTTGTCAGAAGGGAAATCAGGTCAACTTGGTTTGTCATACCCAGAGGTACTTTGGGCTGACATTCTGTAGTCAGACCATGCTTCCATTCATGGGAGTGGTTGATAATTCAACCACTGGTCTTTTCTTCATTAATTTCTTTCTCTCCTTGGGATCCGAAGGAGATTTATTATCCCCATCAAGGAAAAATTGGGGTTATTTGATATAATGAACCCTCTCTTATAGTTTTCACATTCTTTCCTCTAGTGATATCATGGTCAATACTTTCAAGGCTTCACACCCACAGTCAGTTATTGGTAACTCAAACAATAATACATTTACACTATCCACATGTATTAGCATGGTAATCATATTTTATGATTAATTACAAACTTGGGGAAAAAAGGATGTTACAATACCCTCCCCCTTAAAGGAACACCGTCCTCGATGTTCTTTGTCAGAAACACCTGTCATGCCTTTTTCATTCAGCCGCTTCAGAAGTCTTGACCTTCTTTCTCAGTCAAGTCCTTTTTTAGACCCTTAATCTTCATCACCTGCTTTCAATAATTATTGAACAACAAGCACATTAATCATAGTCTCATGTGATAACATTGTATAAAAATTTCTAGGATTTTTTTTTTTCTAATCTTAGCACAATAATTATCTACGCAGTTTGTGGAATTGTATCCACATGGTTGCCTTGTTATCCAGGCTCACTATTTTTACTTGACATACCCATTATGTTCATTATCCCAATAGTTTTCAAGAACTATCAAGGTCTTATCTTCCTTGTGGTCACTCACCCTCTAGGCCCAGGATCAGGCATCCCCTTCTCTGCTATACAGTCCCTCGGGTGATCCATATTTCCTTGCCAAGTTTTTCTCGCATAGGAAGAACTACCCATCGTGTGCATAATCCCAATAGTTTACAAGAACTATCAAGGTATCCTTTTTCTTGCGGTCACTCACCCTCTAGGCCCAGTCTCAGGAATCCCCTTCTCTGTTATACAGTGCCTCAGGTGATCCATCTTGCCTTGCCAAGGATTTCTCGCACAAGAAGAAATCCAGAGACTTTATCAAGTCTTACAATCGAGGCGTCCCTCAGACTTGCTCTGTCGAGGTGTTCCTCTGACTTGTGTGACCTCAACACAACATATTCTAGGCGATCATGGCTTACCATGTGGTTCTCATGGCTCAGTAGTAGCCATTTTTCATTCTTTTCATCTTGACAACCTTCTGGCTCAACAAAAGTTAGGGACGAAGGTTATTCTCCTTCTCCCAGCACAGAAATAGATAGGGATGAAGGTTACTCTCCTTCTCCCGAGTCAGTCTCTATTTCTTGCGATCAGAACATACTCCTTTTCACAGTTCTTCCTCAAACCCAAGAGATCAGTCTCTCGTCTCTGCACTCTTCACATATCTTTTCTTTTTTCCTGCATCATAGGCATACATTAATTCATGAGACATCATCATAATTCTGAATTCAAAATTTTATTGTAAATCTGTCACCTACAGATTTCCAATTTCCACATTTTGTTTTTATATTTGTTCTGCACAAGAACCAGATTCATAATTATGGGTCTTTCTTTCCCATAACGGTTTGTCTGAACAGGAAATTGGTATTCCGTATAGGCTTACAATGTTTCCATATCCAAGACCCCTTTGCTTCCTGCACTTTTGTCAGGTACCCACTACCTAAATCAGATTTTTCTGGTCTTTTGCCGAATCAGAAGCCCTAAACATCCATGGAGGACCAGTGTAAGCTGGCTCTTTCTCTCTCCCTGCTCCCATGTGGTCGTGGGTCATGATCACAGTCCGAATAAACACAGTACCTCTTTCACATTTCGCGCTTCGGCACTACAGTAAGGTCGATTCGTTTGACTTGGCAACCG
>JZKD02S1745654.1:41222-58209 GCA_000966675.3 Picea glauca | reverse complement strand
CTTTTCCCCAGGATGGTTCTCGACCCATCATATTCCTTCTGTCAGAAGGGAACTTGGTTCAACTTGGTCTGTCATACCCAGTGGTACTTTGGGCTGACATTCTGCAGTCAGACCATTCTTCCATTCATGGGAGTGGTTAATAATTCAACCATTGGTCCTTTCTTCATTAACCGCTTTCTCTCCTTGGGATCCGAAGGAGATTTATTATCCCCATCAAGGGAAATTTGGGGTTATTTGATATAATGAACCCTCTCTTATATTTTTCACATTTTTTTCTCTAGTGATATTATGGCCAATACTGTCAAGGCTTCACCCCCACAATCATTTATTGGAAACTCAAACAATAATACATTTACATTGTCCACATGTCTTAGCATGGTAATCCTATTTTATGATTAATTACAAACTGGGGGAAACAAGGATGTTACACCAAGGGCCGCGCAAAATAAACGGTGCACTAGATCCAGTCCCGAACCGACGCATGCAAGAGGCGGGGGAAACCAGAGTAGCCCACAGGGGCAGAGCCACCAACAAGGAAGCGAGTATCATCCAAGCCCAAGATAGAGAGACGCGCCTACATGGAAGAGAGTCGGAGCCAAACACCTGCGGGAGGGGATGCGGCTAGGGAAATCCTAGCCACAGATCCCATCTCCCAAATAATTATAAATATATAATTTTGGTACTACTATTCAAGACTAATGAAATATTTATTTTGCAAGCCACGTTGTTATTCTATTAGATTTATTTATGAATGAAAGTTTATAATCTCAATTTCTACATTGTTGTTAGATTTTTTGATAAATTATTATGTTGATTCGTTCTTAACTGGATTTGATATGAATGATTAGAAATTGAACATGAGTATGCATATTAATGAATGTTAGTAACTATTTGAATGTGGGTATATAGATTGGTATTTTCTTAGTAACTATTTACTAAGTTAAAATTGAAATGTATTTATGTTAACAACTATCAAGCTATTTGAACTATTTTTGTGGCCTCGCAGCTCATTTTTATCTCATATTCATCATAAAGTCTCTTCTTGGTCCTCACTAGAATATTATGAGCTATTTTTGTATTCCAGTAAGGATAGTGTAGTTGTAGAATAGAGTTAGATTAGTTCTTTCCTTTTTCTGCATAGTAGCTTAGAAGAGATTTAAACAAAAGTCTTATTTCGAGGAGAAAATCCCCTTAGTGGAAACCATGCCCACATACTAGTGAGGATCTCCATACCAAATGAGTATAGGCCTTATTGGTGCCTTGATCGAGTGATTTCTCCACATTGACTGCCAGGAGTTTTTTTAGGAATCAACAGTAAGCTACAGAAAAATGAAACTAACTTGCAAGATTCTGTAAATGAAAAAAGTGTTATGTAGTTGCATGGATGTGATTATCATGGTCATAATGACCTTTCTGATCATTCATTAGTTGATACTTTTGTACATGAAAAATAGTATTACAAAATGAATAGGACCCCACTTACTAACGAAAGACTAGATTGGGTTGAGGCACATAACCAATTGCTATTATATTATGAGAATACTTCAATCCATTAAAATAATATTTACCTCTATTATATAGATTCTAAGATGTGATATTTATCCAAAACTCTAAAAGATAATAATAATTGAAAAGCCTATATTTTAGCCTAAGTCACTCAGGTGACATCATTACACATGTAAGCCTTATAATCTAACACCCTTTCTTAAGGCTTACAGTATTGAAAACAAAACTCATTGAAAGAAAAAATACTTTGACTGCAAACACATTATTGAAAACTAAAAACAATAGAGTCAAACAATCTTCAGATGCTTCTTTGAAAATAGTGCTTGAACCAGTATGACTCCTTCAAGTTTCTCCCTATTCCTCAAAAAGGTATAGTCTCCTAGTTGTAATCCAAGTCCCCAACATCATTGGAGATCATTTGCACATGATATATCTCATAAACCTCATAGAGGTATGATATCAAATTTCAAATCTTGGATCTCCCCTGAATTATTGAACAATAATCCCCATTCATGTCTCATAAACTCAATGAGGTATAGTTTCTCCAATCCACAAGCATCCTAAACAATCAAACAACTATTTATAATCCACTACATCCCTCCATGTATTCAAAGTGTGGGCCTCTTAAAAATTTGCATACAATGTTAATTCTTTAGTGGGGTAATCATCGTTATCAATCTTCAATGGATCTTCAACAATGGGTACATTTTCTGATTCTTTAAGCTTTCCTTTGAGAAGGTCACTGACACGGGTTTTGAAGTTAATTGTTATGACTTTTTTTTTCCATAGTAGTAACACTCAATCCCACTCTTGTCATTCTCTTTTCCATCCTTTTCTTTGAATATAGTGCAGTCTCTAGCTAAGAATATCCTACATTTTCTCTATTTTCTTTAGCTAAGAGAGTTGAAATCATGTCTTCTAGAGTTTGTGAGGACATATGACTAAGAGTAATAAGAGTAAAAATGAAATTATTGTATTTAGAATAATGTTTAACAAAATGGATTTCGCATCCTCTTCCTTCATTGTTTCTTTGACTTTTGTCAGTCATCTGATGAGCGATCTCAGATTTCTTATGTGGATAGACATAATGACACTGTCAAACATATTGATTTTGAACAATTGAAGCTTTAGTGAAAAATTTTCATTTACGGATTTTACTCCAAATAATTTATTCAAATTATTATATATTTCCTTAGATGATTTTTCCATATCTACATGATGCAACTCAGAATCTAAGATAGCAAGTATAAAAATAGATTTGGATTGATCATATTTGATTTGTCATTCCAATATTTGTTTATTTATAGGTGATTTCTCATTTCCATTTACTATTCCCTACATGTTCTTCATTAGTTGCATATGGATTTTACCTTTCAGGTGCAAAAATTGAGGCCATTAAATTTTTCTAAGGGAGTTTCCATTATTAGACATTTGTGTATTTAAACTTTTCTAGAGTCATAGAAGAATTTTGTATTTTGGAATATGCCTCCACCTCTGCGAATTAGCGTTGGTAGTTGTTATACGACTTTATGGTTGTCATATGATGGGTGAAAGTACTATGAGTTGTATGACTTGGAAGCTTGAAATGGATAGTACAATAGGTAAAAATGGGTTGTTGGAAGCTTTTGTATGGTGTGTGGCACTTGCAAAATGAGGGGTCTATTGGTCCTTTCATTAAAAAATGACTTTACCTTTATCCTTGACAACTGGATTTTGATTTAAGAATGATGACGAATGCTTATATTGGCTACATGATTTTTCTATAATGAAAATGACAACTACAATATTGACATATGGCATCTACAACAAAACATGATGTATGGCTTGAAATCATCTATAGAAGTGATCTTATCCAAATTGATAAGCACCCAAAAGTCCCATCAAAGCGATCTACAACTTTTACAATTTACACTACTATGATACCATATTACAAAATAAATTAGATCCCACTTAATAATGAAGCTCTGTATATGGTTAAGGAACATAATCAAACAAAATATTATATTATGAAAATACTTCAATCCATTACAATGGGATTCACTTCTCTTATATAGAGTTTGTGAGGTAATATTTGTACAAAATCTTAAAAGATAATAATAATTAGAAAGTCTATCTTTTAGCCTAAGTCATTAAAGTGACTTCATTACACATGAAAGCCTATATTCTAACAAATAGAAGGTTAAAATGCAAATAGAAGTACATGTTCCTGCAAGTGATATAAGGACTAATCTATGTGTTTAGTGGGCATGTTATAATGTTTTTAGTGTCTAATGGTGAAGGCTTTGGATGGCCCTAAATAACAAGAAGATAAGGCATCAAGTTCCACTCTTATCACTTGTTGAACTATGGACAAAGGAAAAAAAATGTTGAAAACAATATGAAAATAAGCCACTTTGTGACTTTAATGAAAAAATGTGCATGTTGAACATTGACCTATTGCAAACTATCGATCTACATTCAAGAGTAGAGATCATCTAGTGCATGATTCAATGTATATTACCCAACCCTAATTGGCTTGTCATTTCAATCTCTTTATTTAGTGCATGAGAATGACCTAAGCATTAATGGTGTTGGAGGCCAAATCTTGTTTGTCTTAGAGGGCACTCTACTCTAGCCATTGTTTGGTTACTAGAATCTTGGGTTGTTTGGTTGGATTTGACCCTCATATTCTAATCATATAAGAATCCTTCTCATGCAAACAAGGGATGAGACCTGCCAAACAAACCAAAGCTTGCATCCTCATTAATTGGAGATACAAAGCCAACAAAGAGAGTATTTGGTTGTGTTTTGGATTATCGTTTGAAGCTACCAAGAAGCCAAACCCATCATGGTCCATGGATTCAATACTAAGGGCACCAAAATTAAACAATATAGAAGATGTAAGCTCTAAAACAAGGAAAAACCTAACATTGTTTTATCTCTATATTATGTTTTCATTATAATGGTATATTCATGTTAGGATATTTAGACACTTAAGAGTTAGATAAGATTAACTTGGTCTAATGTATCTTTAGGTAAAAATGTGTTTCTTTAGTATCCATTTATATATATGTAATCTCACGGTCATGATATGTTCTAGACATAAAATGATCTGACAATTCATATTATCCTCGATACTAACAACTATATTGATCTATATCTTAACCATAGATTGGTCCATGATCTCTATTTAAAGAGTATGGAGGGCCAATTGCTTATTATCGATTGTGAAAAACTTATTGTAAAATTGCAACGACCCCTCCATTACGCCTAAGAAAAAGCGAAGCACAAAAGGGATTTTTTTTTTTTGCATTAGGAATTTGCGTCAACACATGATTCAACAACTCTTAACCAATGACATCAATTAAAGTAATTACAAGAGTTTCATCGTCATAATCAAATGATGTCGCAACCGATGCATCAACATATTTAGTAACGACATATAATCAACACATTATCATAATTGAATAACGACACAAAATCAAAAGCAACATGAATGGTGACGCAAGATGAACTCATCATGATCAACTAGAATCATCAATACTTTTAATCGCTCAACTCATCACATAAAGATAATCATCAAATAACACAAGGATAACAGGAGATAACATAACGATAACATAAGGATCATAAAGATAACATAAGAATGACATAAAGATACTACCCGCCCAACCTACCCTACAAGGTTAGGACCTCCAAGACACATAAGCAACGCTCAAGCCCAGGATCCAATTGATTTTGACCATTTAAGGTCTCAGGGCTGGCCACTGTTCTAAGGATCAAGGAGGTGTATAAATCCCACTAATACAATCAACTGCAATCAACTAGATCAATCCATCAACCTAAACATCAATTATTCAAGTGTAAGGGTCATCATCAACTTATCATCATACATCACATCTAATTCATGGTGCCCAAGTATTCTAACCAATCATATAACCCATCATACACCACATTAAATCCAAGGATAAAGAGCAATTATCAGTTATATTCATGGCGCAAGAATCCAATCACATAAATGCAATCATACAATGGCATACGTTAAGGCGCAATGTAATCAAATTTATTTATTTTCAAGGCATGAAGGCAAACACCTACTTTATTCCAAGGCGCCCTATTAATCAATTTCTGAAGTCAACCATAAATCAACATCATTACAATGCACACAATTAACCTAAGCACTTAGGAAATCATACAACAACATTGTTACAATGCATGTGAGTAATATAAGGCGAAATCATTTAGGTATCATCATTAGTCCATAACGTAAAACAATCTAATTAATTAATCATCAACATCATCCATGGCACAAGGTAAATCAACTCAATCATTAATACATTAACATTATTCAAGCACATGAGAAATCTTAATCAATTAAGAATCATGCATCACCATTAATTCAAGGCGCTAAAAAGATAACTATCTATTAATCAACCCTCGGTTTATCATGATCAACTAAAATAAAATAACTTAACTCAGACAAAATCGACAACAAGTGCAAGGTTGAGTAAGGAAGGTATGAGAATAAAATTTAACATTCATAAAACACCATCAACATCAACCCTAATGTTATCATGAAGAAACATTTTCTAAAAAAACTCAAAATTAACAACATAATGCCTTAAAAGTGTATGCCTGTAGAAGTGGATATGGAAAGAACTATAATAAATTATTACATGTTAGGAAGAAAGGCCAATAAGGCCTTAGATAGAGAAAAACTAACTAAAGACTAAAAATTAAACATAAAAATAAAGTTGTAATTGTGATGGAAGAGATATGCATTGAACAAAAGGTTGAAAAGACAACAGAAGAAATTAAAGAAGCTTTATCAGTAAGTAACCCGTTCTACTATTGTCAAATTAGTCATCTGAAGAAAAGAATTTGAAACCCTAAATAAGAGAGCACAAAACAAGGCATCAAACAGAAAGGCGATACAAATATTCCAAAAAGATAGGTACCCTCTTGGTTTACGAGTTGCAAAATTCACCACTTTAGGGATAATCATGATCAATTCCAACAAATCAAGAGGCTTAAATTCGTTTTCTATCAGTACTTTAGGCTTGTCATTTGTTGACAGAACAAATCCCATTAAGGTTGATTAGATAAAAGACCATTGACTATAATTTATAAGTGGTTGAGTGAGGTCGGTACGTGTCACTTTTGATTTTTTGTAAGCTTGTAACTTAGAAGGCATCACAAGGACAACAATAAAAAAATGGGGCATGCAAAGCACATCGACATTGCTAAGTGATGTTGGTACTAAAGTGTGGGAATATACTATCACCTCAGTCCCGAAACTTGTGACCAAAGCCAATTTTTTATTAGAAAATAATTTGGTGTTTGAACTTTGAAGTACTTCATAAACTACTCAAGGTCAGAACTCAGATGTAAGACTTGGGTCTCCAATAGAGGTATAGACTATCACGAAAATGTAGAGTGTTTAATCGACATTTCGAGGCTATTATAAGAACATGGGTGCCTAACAAGTTGAGCCCCAAGCATAAACATACATTGCCCCATAGTATTTAAGGGGGTGCGAATATGATCGACATATACGTTTTTCAAAATTCGGAAGTCATAATTTGCATATCCCAATGATTCTAGGCACTTTCTGGACCTGCAGTTTTGTAACGAAGGCATAATAACTAGAGGGAGCACGCCTGCAAGTCAAATTCTGCAGGAATTCTCCAAGGGCGGAGAAAGGGAAATTTAGTGTGAGTTTTACGCTAGGACAACACATTTGAAGTTAGATTCTCTCTCTGTCCATGCATCCATGAAAGGAAGTATACATAAACAAGTTTGAAAATTAAATGGGGTGTTTATTTGAATCAAAATACGAGGATGATGACAACATACTTGGTTGTGAATATATTTTGGTAATGGCAACATACAAAACACATAGAAAATCGAAGCAAAATCATTGGGCAATGGAGGTAGACTCAGAGCTTGGGTTCTTCGTAAAAACGCATGGAATATAAGAAAAAAACACAGAGACTTTTTATCAAGTCAAAACTTCAGTTGAAGGAAGCTGGGTTAAATGGAAGAAGGCGTAGAGGATATGAAGTGAAAAATGTTGAGGTAAATACAATTGAAATGCAAGATAAAATTCTCATGTTGGGCGAAATGTTAACACAAAAAAACATAGAGGTTTATTTTTGGGCAACAAGCATGCAAAATGCAGGGTTTGTAATCTCCCCATCAACATAGAGATTACTAATTCTAAGCGATTTGTCAAAAAAAAAATGCAGACTAGATTTAAAACAAAAATCAGAGAATTCAAGAAGAAGAGAGTTGGGTGAAAGCACCAATGCTGGGCGAATTCCTCAAGGAGGAACACAGAGAACTAACTTGCAAATGCGACGGTTTTACCTTGTAAAAAAAGCAGATAATTAAAACAAATTTGTTGAGCCATCTAGGAAATAAAACACAGAGGTAATAAATCACAGAGGATGCAAAATGTCATAAAGTTAGAAAAACTTAATACAATGCAAACTCAAATGAAAATATCATGACCGACGAAGGTAGGCTTGATGACGATCCTTGGTGATTGACGTTCCCTTCCTTCGTCTACTTGCTAACTGTTGAGACTTCACCGATACCTCCCAGCCAACGCTAGGGGTACTCTTCTTCCCCCTTAGCCCCCCGAGCCGCAAAGGGGCCACACACACAAACTACCAGAATACTCTAGCTACCACTCTCTTTCTCGAGCTGGGTATCCCAACTGCCACAAGTAAAACCAACCAAAGAAATTTCGGCAACATAACTTTACCAATAACCCATGTGATCCACTTTCCCTCTTTACCATTTGCTTTATAGGAGTTTGCTTCATGACACATTCCTCTTGAAAATTTAATTCACTTTTTAATTAATTAATTTAGAATTATTCCCCCCATACACTTATCACCCTCTCCTATCATTGCACAAGAAAATTTCAAAGTTTAATTTAATTATAAGTCAATTCCCTCACATCTCCTAAAAACGCTCCTTAAATCACTCCTAGTTGTATTTTATTCCTTTATTCTCATTTTATGACTGACACCTTTCTAAATATGTGTTGAGTTAAAATATGATTCTTCTCTAGTTAGATTAGTGTTAACTAGACTCTAGATTCCTTTCTATGCTTACACATTCTTTTTACATTTATTTCATTGCTTATCTTAATTTCCAATTTGGTATTCTCTTGCACACATTTATATAATTAAATCTTTAGATATAATTTTTACTCTTTTAATTCCTAACTGGATTTTTCTTCATCCCCCATTTATTTAATTTACAATTTAGTTTTAATCTTCTTACCCTCTTTAGACTTAGGCTAAAATTTTTAAACTAGGCTTAGAATTTTTTAGGAGATTTTATAATTAATAAAAATTACCCATTTAATAATTATTTTAAGTCTAAAAATGTCAAAACAAATTATTGTTTTCTAGGGACCTAGGTTCATTGACTCAAGTTTTATTTTTGCGACATTCCCTTCAAGATGCACTCCATGCTCCAAGGGTGACACTCGCCCTTTGACTCAATTTTTAATTACACAACATGCCCTTCAAGACGCACTACGTGCTCCAAGGGTGCCACTCGCCTTTGACTAGTTTTGGTAGTTGTCCATCCCTTAGAGTCAATACTCCATTCAGGTGACCTTGTGAGAGACTAAGGGCCTCTAAGGAATAAGGACCCTGCCTTATTGCTCGCCCCTTAGAATCTTCGTGAGCAACTGTCTCAGTATTCCCTCACGACATTGTGGGTATCTTGAACTAGTTAATCGTTAACCTACAATTTGAGCCACGACAGGAGTGCTAGTAGGCTATGACAGGGCTGCTGCCACACCTCTCCCTCAATATTTGGTTGTTGTGCATGGCCCCTTTACTCCTTATGTGAGTCTTATTAGGAAGCAATCGTCAACCTACATCCATCAATGAAACATTGTCAGTGATCCATAAACAAGATCATAATATACCCGATCATATGTCACAAATGCATAAATAAAAATACCCAAACCAATACAGTCCACTCCCTGACTCAATCCAGAGTCCAAGGAGGTCTATTGATGCCAGTGGCATCCTCAATCTGTCAAGTGTCTTGCACACTTAGGGGGAACTCGTCAATAGCTTCTGTCAACACCAAGATATCAAATAACATAACATAACATAAAAATCCATCAACATCTCACAAGAATCCATAAGCGAACATACATCCATATAATGGAACTAGATCACTTGCACGGAAGTGTCCTCAAAGAATAAGTCAATCACATGTGTTCACAAGAGCGGGATGTTACACATATATTTTTCTTTTGCATTAATATATTACCTCAAGTTGTCATGTTAGTTGGGGTCGTGGACTATTTCTCTCCTAGAGGGTTTTAACCATGTAAAAACAAATTGGTGTACTGATATTTTATTTGGTTGTGTGAGTTCTTTCTTAAGGTGTTAGTCCTATGTGGAAATACCCTGTTTTGTCGAACATGGTATCAAAGCCCATTTTAAGACATGTTTATATTGTTGATCGAGATCTCGAACCTATGTTGTTGCATTTCTAGGTTATGTTATTTCAATTCATTTTTTGCATAAGCATATTGTTCCATTACATTTAGAGAGCTTCTTTCAGTTGGAAATTCTTGTTGTTTCACTAAAAAAAAATCATTTTCCCAAGATATGACCATTTTTGTCAAATCTAGAGGTATAAACTCTCATTACACCCTTCTTAAATTAATTTTTTATTTTTTACTTTTTATTATTTTATTAAATTTTTTTTCTGATTTAATATTTTGGTATTTCTATTTACAGTTCCAGTTTGCTACTCTTTCCAATCTGTGTATGTTCTTTGCTATGCACTCTATGTGATCTCAGTAAATTAGAAACATAACGAAAAATGTTTTCTTTTATGTGTATGCTTTTTTCTCTGTGTTTTATGCAAGCTTAGCAAATTAAAAATAGAGAGAAAATTTGCATTTTCAGGGCAAGCTAACTAAGACCTAACCTCATTATTGTAAAGTTTAAAAAAACATTGAAAATTTCCCCCATTTTTGTAAGTTAAAAAAAAAAATCGAAAATTTCCCTATTATTGTAAAGTTTCGCTTGCTTTTGTGTGTAGCCATGTAGTAGTTTTTTGTGAGAAAAAAACAAGAGTTTTTTGTAGGAAAAAACAAGAGTTTTTGGGATAAACATGCACTTTGAGACAAATAGTAAAAAAAAGTGCCCCTCCTCTTTCATAACATTTGATATATATATATATATATATTAGCTCACTTGGTTGAAAGTTACTTTATTAATAAGAAGTCTTGAATTCAAGTCTTTCATTTTCTTAAGTTACTTTTTGAAAAAGTTCATGCAATTTTGAGTTGTTTCATAACTTTATTGTAAATTGCATTTCACTTAAATTATAAAAGTGAATCATAATAACTTAACTTCAATATTTTTATTTTTTAATTATTTTTTGCATGCAATTTTAATTTATAAAGTAACTTTATTGTAAAAATGATTCACTTATTATATAAAAGTGGGTCACTTCATAAGTAACTTATTTGTGAAAGTGAACTTATAGGTAAAGTTAGAGAATGAAGAGAATTATTTTACTCAACAACCTCATTATGCTTATATCACCATGTGGTCCAACTTATACCTACCACGTGGCACTTCGGTTACATTTTATGCCTTATTTAAAAATGGCATAAATTTCATATAAGAAGTCCATTTTCAATGTTGTTTTTTTAAACTACCTATTTTTTCGAGAGATTTCCATTTAGATAGTCAATTTTATTTTTTGAATCCATATCCTTGCATATTTTAATATGAATACTCTAAGTGATCGTTTGCTTACAAGTACCAACTACTTTTCATGGAAATCTCATATGGAGGATGTACTATGAAGTAAATAACTATATCAAAATGCATTGGGAAAAGGAAAATCCCCCACTGACGTTGAAAAGAAAGTCAAATGGGAAAGTAAAAATGATGAAGCACGTGGATTGATCGGAACGTCCATCTCTCCCGATTTATGGTTTAACCTTCAAGGAATTGATGACCCAAATGAAGCTCAAGATATGTTGGAAAATGTATTTGGTAAACACAATGTGATTTGAGCCCACCATCTTGAAAATAAAATAACAACTTTAAATCCCAATGATTTCCTTTGCATTGAAGACTATTTATCTAAGTTCAAAACACTTACACTTTTACTTCAAGACTATAATATAGATATGAATGAATGACCTATATGTGTGTGTGTGTGTGTGTGTTATTCTTGCTAATCTTGGTAGTGCATATTCTACTTCTCTATATACCTTTTACTCCACTAGAGAATATCTATGGGATTCATACTCAAAACCCTCTTTTGAGTCTTTTGGTGATTCTATGATTAGAGAGCAAGATAAGCTCTTGCATCTTGGAGTGATCAGCATTGTGGGTACATGTAACAAATCCTTAGTGGCCCAATAGAAATATAAATCAAGCATCCAAAGAAGCAACATTCTCACAACAACAAGAAAAACAAGGGTTCCAAACCTCTTTGACGACTTCTTCTCCAAACGGTGACAAATGACCAAAATAAAAAATTAAGAAGACGGGCATGCAGTGCAATTTTTGTGGGAAAGATGGTCATCTAAATTATAAATGTTTTAAAAATATGGACACCTTAAAAGCAATAATGAAGAGGCACACCATCAATATTGATTATTTTTATTATGAATATTCTTCTCTTGTACATGCACTTTCTGCTTCTAGTTTCTCCTTCAATGTAACATCTACTTCTTCTTATGATGAGTCACTTATTGATTTTGTAGCATATTATCATATGGTTGAGGATAAATACATTGTTTTTACTCTTAATGAATGTAACACCAAACAAATATTTGTTGGTGATGATGGATCTCTTAGTGTTGTAGGGTTTGGAATAGTTCATTTAGATGATGGTCATTTCAATGATGTATTATGTGTTATGAATCTCTGCTGCAACCTTCTATTAGTATATTAGATCACTCATTCAGGTGAAGGTAAAATAGTAGAGTTTTCACCACACCAAGTTGTAATCAAGAATTTAAAACATCTTAAGCATGTTCTAGCAACTAAAGTTATTGATGATATTACTAAGTTGTACGAATTTGACAACTTTGGGTCATCATATTTTCCATTAGTTTTTATTGCTCATGGAGATGACTTGAGCAAACTTTGGCATAAGCATTTTGGTCATCTAAACTATCATTCATTCATTGCAACAATTATGTAATCAAAATACAATGACTGGACTTCCTCTTGTTTCTTGCAGGATTGGTGTTTGTGTCATTTGTGTTCTCAACAAACATCACTGAGACAATTTTAACAAATGTGCCTCCTAGCATGCCTCGTCCACCTTGCATCTTGATCATAGTGATTTGTGTGGCCCTTTTCCTTCTCCTTCTTTCTATGGGTTCAATTACTTTTTAAATTTCATTGATGACTTCTCCAAACGAACTTGGGTTTATTTCTTACAAGTTAAGATTGATTTTTTTGACATGTTTTTGTCCTACAAGACCCTTGTAGAAAAACAATTTGGACATCAACTTTAGCAATTAAGAACAAATAATGGAAGTGAATGTGTTAATAACAAAATCACAATTTACTACACTGCACAAGGCATTCAAATGAAACATATTGTTCCATATACACCACAACAAAATGGTGTTGTTGAAAGAAAGAATTGAACCCCAAAGGAAATGAAAAATTGTATTATCCAATCTAAGGGTTTATGTTTTTATTATTCGGTGGAATCCATCAATTGTGTCATTTACATAGTAAATTTCACTCCCACAAAGTATTTAAAATATGTAACACTAGAAGAATCATGGACTAAAAATAAACTAGTTGTAAGCCACTTCCATGTGTTTGGTAGTGAAGCATGGGCTCACATTCCTGATGAGAAAAGGAAAGAATTACATCCTAAAAGTGAGAAGTGCATTTTTGCTAAATAATATGAAGATGTAAAAAGTTATAGACTTCTTCAACATCATTCCAATGAAATTATTATTAAAAGTGATGTTAAATTTCTTGAAAATATCTCGTCCTATGATCCTAATTCGTCATTTGTGTCGTCTTCGGCCTACAAGACATCTTCAACATTTGTGTCATCTTCTCTTCCAAAATTTTTTGTTAGTGTTCCTATTATGGTTTCTTCTTCATATGATGACAGTGAGGATGAAAATCCACCTCCAGCTACACCTACTCACCTTCCTCTAGATAAGTACATTGAAAATGAACCTGCACTAGCACTACCACTTTCCGGATGGGTTCGTTCAACACGAGAAGCAATTGGTAATCTTGTCGGTGATCCTACAGATCAACATCATACATGTTCACAGTTCTAGTGAGCCTCTTGTGTTTTGGCTCAAGTTTCAGATACTCATGATCAAGATACATTTGTAGAATCTTCTGGCCATCTAGATTAGGATATAGTAATGAATGAAAAATGTCATCCCTTAATGGAAAACGATGCTTGGGATGTTGTACCTCTTCTGAAAGGAAGAAAACTTGTCAAATGTAAATGGGTATATAGAACTAAGTATGCATTAGATGGAAGTGTTGAAAGACACAAGGCATGGTTAGTTTCCAAATGATTTTTTGATGTTGAAGGAATTGACTATAATGAAACATTTTCCCTTGTAACCAAAATGAATTCCATTTGCCTTGTTATAGCCCTTGTTGCCTCACATAAATGGGAGTTCCATCAAATGGATGTTCAATCCACCTTCTTACATGGGGATCTGCAAGAAGAAATCTACATGGAACAACCTCCTAGCTATGTTCAGAATGACTCCATCATTGTATGTTTCCTTAAGAAAACTCTCAATGGTCTTAAGCAAACTTCTCGAGCTTGGTATGCCAAAATGGATAACTTTCTTCTTGACACCATCTTTTCTAGATATGATTATGACCCCAATATATATATCGAGAAAATAGGAATTCATCTCATAATACTTGATCAGTAAGTTGATGACCTTATCCTCACTAGTAGTGACCCTAAACGTTTAACCCACTTCTAGCGTTAAAAATAAATTTGAAATGGAAGACTTAGGTTGTTTTCTTTATTTTCTTAGCCTCCAAGTATTGCAAACCCATGAAGGAGTTTATTTTTCCCAAGTTTGAGTATGCACGTGACCTTGTTCACCACTTTCACATGGAATATTGTAAACCAACTCCTTCCTTCCAGTATGGAGTCAAACTTGATGCCACATGTACTACACCTAAAGTAGATGCCACTTTGTACCATCAATTAGTATCAATTAGGATTTGACTCATACCCATCCTAATATTTCCTTTTCTATTGGTCGTATTGCTCGACATATGAAAACACCTCATGCGATCCATTGGAAAGCAGAAAAAAGTATACTTCAATATATCTAAGGTACAATTCAATTTGGGATACATTACAATTCAAGAGGGAACGATTTTTGGTTGGTTTCATGAATTTTGATTGGGCTAGTGACCCTGATGATCTAAAGTCTACTATAAGTTATGTTTTCAATATTGGTTCAAGACCTGTCACTTGGGATTGTAAGAAACAATAGGTTATTGATCTTTCTTTAGCAGAGGTAGAGTATTGAGCAACTATTAATGCAAGTCAAGGAGCCTTGTGGTTTCAACATATATTTTTAGAGTTTAGATTCTAACAACAACTTTCAACCACCCTCTAGTGTGAAAATTAGAGTTTCATCAAGCTCACCAAAGATCCATTTCAACATTAGTGTAGAAAATACATTGAGCTACAAATGCACTAATGGAAAATTTTAGGGGTGAAATTTCACCCATGGGCAAAATTTCAAGGTTTAAAATTCAGAGGGAGTGAATTTTCATCAAGATAGTGTTTAAAAATGTTTAACCCAAATATTAAATTAAAAAAATATAGGTTAAATCATTTATCCCCATATAATAGAAAGGAAATCCATGGAAACATGGTTCACCCTACCAATTTCATCATAAAACTTTAAATTCGCCTCATTTTTTTGGAATCCAAATTGTTGGCAAGTAATTCGCCCATATTTTCTCAAACTAAGGTGTTTGTGAAATTATTTCACTTGCATTATCTCAAATCAAGGCTTTATAGAAATGATTTCATCTATGGCTTTCCTTCTGGGAATGATTTCTCCCATAAAATATGGATTTCCTTGGATGTTCAGGGTTTTAGGAGCACACTTCTTCGAAGGATCCCTAAAATTGCATAGATATTTTTAATAAGGGTTTGATAATGAATTATTTGAAGGATTCATTCTACTATATATATATATATATATACCTCTTCCATTAATTCCATCATTTTGACATGGTTATACTGGTGAATCGTTTCTCCTACTAGTGCTCCCAATCAATGAGAAGAAGGCCATGTGGATAGTGGAATTATATGTTGAAATGTGCCAACTAATTTCCCATGATTGTTGGGATACAGGAGGATTTATTGGATCTTACTACTCTGCAGTTAGCTGAACCAAATCAACTAAAAATAGAATATGGAAATGCGTAACTGTTTGATCAATTTGTGTAATTGTTTGATCATTTTGTGTAATTGCTTGATCATTTTGTGTAACAGTTTGATCAGTTTGTGTAATTGTTTGATAGATGTTGTATATCTATACATGCCCATAGAGGCAAAGCAAAGTGTGGGATGAGTGTAAGGAAGGTTGTAAGCTAGTGTTTGGTTGTTGTAATTCTCCCTTGATCAATAAAAATATCGATTATCATTGCCCCATGGATGTTTCCCTTTTGAAAGGTTTTACCATGTAACATTGTGTTCATTTTGTGATTGTTGCTTACTTTATTTCTGCCATGAAAATATTGTCCTGTTTATGCCTCTACTGCCCAACAAGTGGTATCAGAGCTCAGAAGTAAGGAATAGTCAACACAAATGTGTTTTTCATTGAAGTGGAGAAGAACAAAGGACAAACTCATAGACATATTTGTTCCATGCGCGATATTGGATGGCTTATCGTTGGTAATATTGTTCAAAGGGGGCGATCATATATGAAAAATTTCCAGAGATCATCGCATGAGATTGTTATGAACATAAATACATATAAATAGATGTTCATAACATAGTAATTAATTAGTTAGTAAATAGTAATTATTAATAATGAAAAGACATGTTCTCAAAAAGACATGTCTAGTGGTGAAAGGGCACCCCTGTGTGGGTATATAAACAAGCCCTCCTTCTCAATTGTAATCATCATATTTTTATCAATTATTCATATTTTATATATTATTATTACAATCGCATACCTGGTTATCTATTACATTGGTATCGGAACTGATCGGTCCTCCCCAAAAAAACCCCATAACCCATATCATAAAAGCATACCTAGCCTTCCGCCATATCCCTCACACCCCGTTTCCTTTCCCATCTCTCGTAACTTCTTCCCAACCAAATTTCTGTCCCGTGTTAAGATTATATAAAAAAAAATAAAAATCTCGTAACCCTTTTTCAACCCCCGTAACTTACCCTCCTCCTATCCCCGTCCCTTCCCCTATCCCCCGTCCCTTCTCCT
>JZKD02S1745654.1:23723-37756 GCA_000966675.3 Picea glauca | reverse complement strand
AACCCATGAAGGACACTACGAATTCAAGGTAATGCCCTTTGGGATAACTAATGCCCCAACCACCTTCCAAGCAACTATGAATGAGCTATTTCACCCACACCTAAGAAAATATGTTCCAGTCTTCTTTGATGACATTCTAGTGTACAACAAAACATTGAAGGAACACATAAATCATTTAGGACAAGTACTATCTATTTAAAAAAAAATCAATTCTATGCAAAAATGTCAAAATGCACCTTTGGCAAGGAGGAAGTAGAATACCTCGGTCACATTATTTCCAAAAACGGAGTTAAGGTAGACCCAAACAAAATCAAAGCAATTACAGAATGGCCCAAACCAAAAAGTATATCTAAATTATATCTAAATTAAGAGAATTTTTAGGCTTGGCAGGATATTATCGACGATTTGTCAAAAACTATGCTCACTTAACTGCTCCCCTAACAAATCTCCTAAAGAAGAATTCCTTCCATTGGAATGAAGAATCTGGAAAATGTTTTAGAAATTTAAAAGAAATCATGTCCACAACCCCCGTGTTAGCTACCCCTGATTTCTCCAAACCCTTCATAATTGAATGTGATGCTTCAGGTTTTGGGATCGAAGCAGTCATGATGCAAGATGGACACCCAATAGCATTTGAAAGTAAGGAAACTAAACAAAAAATAAGGCTTACAATCCACATACAATAAAGAAATGTTGGCAATCATGCATGCATTAACCAAATGACGACAATACCTCTTAGGAAGCAAATTCTCGGTACATACAGACCATAATAGCCTACAATATTTGTTACAACAAAAAACATTAACCACTGAACAACAAAAGTGGATAGAAAAAATTGCCACATTTGATATGAGATACTACATAAGAGAGGAAAAGATAACATAGTGGTTGATGCTCTTTCACGAAAAGATGAAGAAGCACAAGTATTTGCAGTATCAGTCGCAATTCCGGAATGGTTGAACGAAATCCAAAGTGAATATGCCAAAAACACAAAGACATGCTCCATAATCAACGATTTAACCCAATACCCCAAGTTCTAATGGAAGAACGACATCTTATGGTATAAAGGAAGAATTTATTTGAACAATAACTCAAAATTTAAAATCAAGGTACTCCAAGAAGCTCATGATTGTCCAGCTGCAAGCCACGTTGTATTTTTCAAAACATATTATAATGCTCGACAATCATTCTTTTGGAAAGGGATGAGCACATACATTCAAAAGTATGTAGCAGAATGTGATCTTTGCCAAAGAAACAAAACTAAAAATATATCAACACCAGGAGTACTCCATCCATTAGATGTTCCTAACCAAAAATGGGAAGAAATCTCAATGGATTTTATTGAAGGATTACCAGTATCAGAAGGAAAAGATAAAATCTTAGTGATAGTAGACAAACTAACCAAGTATGCACACTTTATGGGAGTAAGAAAAACAGACTCCGCAAAGCACACAACTGAAGTCTTCTGTAAAAACATTTATAAATTACATGGTTTTCCCAAAGTGATCATGAGTGATAGAGACGCCAAATTTAAAGGAAACTTTTGGAGAGAGTTTTGCAAACAAATAGGGACGTCTCTTAATATGAGCTCAGCTTATCATCCACAAACAGATGGACAAACATAAATTGTCAACAAGTGCTTAGAAACTTACCTTCGTTGCTTTGTCAATGATAAGAAAAATAAATGGCTTCAATGGTTGCACCTCGCCGAATGGTGGTATAACTCCACATATCACACATCAGCTAAAATGACACCATTTCAAGATCTTTATGGATATCCACCGCCATCATGGAAAGAGTTAGCCACAAATCAAACAAAAGTTGCATCAGTAAAAGAGCTTTTAGATGAAAGTCAAAAAGTCGTGCAAATTCTCAAGGAAAACTTGGTTATAGCAAGAAATAGAATGAAGCAACAAGTTGATCAACACCAAACAGAAAGAGAATTCGAAGTTGGAGAATGGGTATTTGTGAGACTTCAACCATACAAACAATTATCACTTAAACAACAAGGAAAGAATAAGTTAGCCCCGAAATATTACGGACCATATCAAATTAACAGAAAAATCAGTCACGTCACGTATGGATTGGACTTACTAGATAAAAGTCGTATCCACAACGTTTTTCATGTATCATGTCTAAAACAAGTTGTTGGCCAACACAAAAAGGTGAAAACTTTACTTCCCCTGTTGGACAAAGAAGGCAGAATAATTTTAGAACCAGAAGCCCATTATTGCCTCTAGAGAAAAGAAGTTACGATCTCTCATAATCAAAGAATATCTTATCAAATGGAAAAACCTTCCAGAGGAAGATGCAACATGGGAATCAAAACATTTTCGTCAGTTACACCCGTCGTTATCAATGCTTTGAGGACAAAGCATTTTTAAGAGAAAGGGAATGTTATGAACATAAATACACATAAATAGATGTTCATAACATATTAATTAATTAGTTAGTAAATAGTAATTATTAATAATGAAAAGACATGTTCTCAAAAAGACATGTCTAGTGGTGAAAGGGCACCCCTGTGTGGGTATATAAACAAGCTCTCCTTCTCAATTGTAATCATCATATTTTGATCAATTATTCATATTTTATATATTATTATTACAATCACATACCTGGTTATCTATTACAGAGACATGGTGCAAGGGGTGCAATATTTGTGAAAGGTCATTGAAGTTTGTATGCACACATGATATGAAGGTATGACAGCATTTTTCCATTACATAAATAATTGCACAACGCTTGAGGTATGATTGCAGATTTTTTCATTATGCACAAGATAAATGGGTGGATAATATTATGAGTGGATGTCGTATTAAATTATTTTTTTAAGATTCCACCATTTATTTTTGAAGGCGGATGCATGAGAGTTATATTATGAGTGGATGTCTTATTAAATTATTTGTTTAAGATTCCATGATTTATTTGTAAAGGCGGATGCATGAGAGTTAAATTATGGGTGGATGTCCAATAAAACTAAGAGGTGGATGTTTTTAGTAAAAAGGTTTGAAGGAAGATATATATTATTATTTTTTTTGCTTAAACCTTGTTTGGTTCAACCTTGAACTGTATATTTTTAGGGTTCCACTTTGAAATATAAGATTGTTCCTCCTTATTTTATTATAAGTTGTGGTTTTTTTGGGTGGTTTGTGATAATGGAAAAAGTGCAAAGTTCAAAGTTTGAGGTGGAGAAATTCAACGACAAGAATAAATTTGAGTTATGGAAGCTCTATATACATGATCTTTTTGTGCAACAAGGATTGCAAAAGGCTTTGGCGAGAAAGACAAAGAAACCAAAAAGCATGACATATGAGGAGTGGGAAGCTCTGAATGCAAGAGCTCTTAGTACCATTCATTTGTGTCTAGAAGATGAAGTTTTGTTTAAAATCGTTGTAGAGAAGACAACAACATGCTTATGGAACAAACATAATCTTCTTGAAGAGGCAGTTGTAAAGCTTACAAATGAAAGAAGGTACAAAAATTGTCGATCATTTAAATGTTTTCAATACTCTGATTCGTCAATTATCTAGTATGGAAGTAAAATATGAAGATGATGACAAATCAATCATGCTATTGTGTTCATTACCTGGATATTGGGATCATTTAATCACATCTATGTGGTTTAGAACAACATACACTATTGATTATGATACTGGTGTAGGAGCTTTGTTGACTGAGGAGATGAGGAGAAGATCCAATCAAAAAACCTCAACATTAGAAGCAATGGTGGCTATAGAACAATCTAAAGAAAGAGGGGAGGATTCACGAGATACATCCAGAGCTAAGTCAACAGGAAGAAAGGGTAGAGAAAAATGTTGGTACTACAAAAAAACATGGCATCTCAAGAAAGATCGCTGGGAAAGAAAAGAATCGAAGGAGAATGCCAAAAATGAAGCAAATTTGGCTAAGACAGATTCAGGTATGATTGATGAAGTTTTATCTGTTTCTAGTATATTACAATATCAGGAAGAATGGTTTTTATATTCTGATGCTTCCCACCACATGTGTTCACATATAAGTTGGTTTTCATCTTACCAATCTATAGATGGCGGTGTTGTTTTGATGGGAAATGATATTTCTTGTAAAGTTGTTGGGATTGGGAGCATTAAGATTAAGATGCTTGATTGTATTGTAAGAATGTTGACATATGTTAGACATGCACCATAACTTAAAAAAAAATGATTTCCTTAGGAGTTTTGGATTCTAGTGGATATAAGTATACACATCAAGGTGGAGCACTAAAAGTGTCAAAAGACAGTTTAGTGGTGATGAAGGCAACAAAGATTGATAATCATTATAAGTTGGAAGGAAGTATTGAAGTGGCATCTAAGGTAACATATGTATCTTCTTGTTTATGGCATCAACAACAAGGTCATATGAGCAAGAAAGGGTTGCAGGTACTGGTAAACTGTAAGTTACTTCCATACTTAGAATCTCTGTCTCATAATTTATGCTTGTATTATATCTTTGTTGGTTATGGTGATGAAGTTAAGGGATATATATTGTGGGATCCTATTGCCCACAAAATCATCATTAACAAAGATATGTGCATGGAACAGTTTAGAAGTAGTTCATGATCACAAAAAGGGATTTGTTTGCAAACTCAAGGAATCATTGTATGGCCTAAAGGTACCTAGGTAATGGTACAAGATGTTAGATTATTTCATGGTGAGCCAAAATTTATCAAGAAATAACTATAACCATTGTTTTTATGGTACATTTGTTATCTTGATGTTATTTGTTGATGATATGCTTGTCGCAAGCCAAAGCATGATTTAGATTAATAGGTTAAAGGCTCAGTTGGACATGAAATTTCAGATGAAGGATCGAGGAGCAAAAAAACAAATCTTGGGCATAGAAGTATACCGAGATAGGAATAATGGTAAGTTGTAGTTATCACAACAAAATTCTATGGAGAAGATATTGATGAGGTTCAATATGAACATTGTGAAACTGGTAAATATCCTTTTAGCTATCCATTGTAATATTTCTTCAAGTTTATGTCCTGGTTATGAGGAAGAAAAGGTTTTATCTCGTATACCACATGTTGCTACAATAGGAAGTATGTATGTGATGAAATGGTCAAGACTAAATATTTCACATGCAACAACTGGTGTTGTCAGTGGACACATGGAAAATCCAGGTAAAGAGCATTGGGAGTGGGTGCTTCAGTACTTTAAAGACACAACGAGTATCACCTATAGTGATTGCAATGATTTAGTCTGTGGTTATGCTAATTCAGAACTTCCAGGAGACTTGGAAAAGAGGAGATCTACCTCAGGTTATGCCTCGCATGAATGCAAGGATCTACTAGGTAAGTTTGGACAAGTACATGATAAGGTATTCTGTGGTAGTCAAAGTGTTGCACATTTGACTAATAGTCCAACGTATCAAAATGGGACAAGACATAATTTTGTAAAACAGGTTACTGATGGAGGTGGAGTGGTCCATACTCGAGCAAATTGTGTAGACATGTTCATGAAACCAATATTGTTAGATAAGTTGCGGTGGTGTTTGGCTTCTCTTGGCTTACAGGAAAGGTGATGAATAAACTTGGGCATGATATATCAAGTAAATTGTTCTCAAGGTGGAGATTCTTGAAATGTGCCAACTAATTTCCCACGATTGTTGGGATATGAACAAATTTCTTGGCTTTTACTACTCTACAATTAGCTAAACCAAATCAACTAAAAATAGAATATGGACATGCATAATTGTTTGATCAGTTTGTGTAAATCGTTTGATAGATGTTGTATATCTATGCATGCCCATAGAGGCAAAGCAGAGTGTGGGATGAGTGTAAGGAGATGAGTGTAAGGAAGGTTGTAAGCCGATATTTGGCTGGTGTAATTTTCCCTTGATCAATAAGAATACCAATTATCATTGCCCCATGGATGTTTCCCTTTTGAAGGGTTTTACCACGTAAATATTGTGTTCATTGTGTAATTGTTGCTTGCTTTATTGCTGCCATTAAAATCTTGTTCAGTTTATGCTTTCGCTGCCCAACATTATAGAGTGTCATTCTTGTTGTTGTCGTCTCACCTTATTGGAATAGGTCTTAAAGGGACGAGGTTGACTGTATTTTCGTGGTGATTTTAGCGAAATGGTTACCACTCAACCCCCTCTCTTAAGCCAACTGAAGTCTATGCTATGGGTGCAACCCTCAACATATCCACCTTTGCGCCTACCTGTCTGCCCATGAGGGTGTGCTTCTCGAAGCACTTTCAAAAAACATACATATCCAGCAAGTGCCCCCTATTCTGTTCTTTGCAGGATGACCCTGAAGTCATGATGCATTTTTGTATGGCACCATGCTTCCTGGTTATGTGGGCTCAAACATGGTTTCCTAATGAAAGACGACATGCCTTCTCTATTTGTTACTGCATTTATGTTTTCACTGGTATTCTCTATGATATGAGAATGTACTTCTCTGTATATGTTTTCAAAGTTCCATTTCTGATTTATTCTAGGAAAAATATCATGGAAAGAATTGTCAGTACATTACTTATCATTGGACTTATCATTGCATTTTTTTTTTCTACATACTATAGAAATAATTTTGGTTTCTACACATTTTTTTTCTTGTCATGTCAACTTTCCATAACATTTTCTTATTATTTACACTTTTGCTATCAACTCTAAGTGTTGAGGACCGTGTTGGTTTGTTCAATGCTTTGAAGGTATACAATACTACTTTAATGGCCTGTCTTCTCAGTATTGTTGCGTGAAATTTTTCCCTGATGATATTCTTGTGGAAATATCAGTAAGGGTAGCTTAGATGTCTGTAGTCTGTACCTGAATTTCCAATTCACAACATATTGTTGGTTGTTCTGCAGGATAAGTTGCAACATCTTGCTGGAAAACAGTCTGGTTTCCTTAATTCGCTTTCACCAACTGTTAAAAACCGAGTGCCAACATTGCAAGAACTTCAGGTGCGTTTCAGTATCATTAAAAGCTAACTATTTTGTATTTGTTTGTAGATTTTCAATGGCCTTTATTGCGGTGTATGTACCATGAATCCTGTTGGTTGCCTGGCAAGTRCAAAAAGATATTTCCACGAATTAGTACCACCATRGGGGGTACGGTTTTGCATAGATTCATATCGCTTTGAATCAAATCTTGGTGAAGTCTATTCTTGTCTTCTAATCTTTTGAAACAGCAGTTTCCTGACATGTGCATTTACTGAGAAGAATATTAGCCCCTATAGAGACTATCCAAGAAAATGTTCAGGTTAGTTAGATTGTACATTAGATTTTCAACCAGCAAGAATTCACATGAAAGTGGTTGATTCCTTTAATCTAGATAAACTTTCCAAGGAAATTGACATGTCTAGAAGGCATGGATTACTTTTTGAACAGTGGAAACATCTTTCACATCTCTGATATCTGTTGATTTGGCCAGCACAAAAAATTTCAGGCATTTGGCCATATTAGTGTGGAGTTTGTGAACTTTCCAAGACTAGGCTAGGTAAGTACTAAAAATAGAGAAAAAGACATTAGACGTTGTGTGGCCTTCCATTACAATGCATAGGGGAACTAATTGCTAGGTCAACTATATAGAAATGCTTGTCGTTAAATGAAGTTTGCCTATATTATATTGCTTAAGTAAATGAATAATTCTCTTGTAACACAGTGAATAGAGTTTTAGTATAAAAAGAGCTAATAGCATAATAAAAGAGTAGAATATGATATTTATCATTGACCTCTAAAAGTTATTAAGTGCTATATCTGTCCACATTTCTCCTCATGCATTTTATTTTTTTCCTGATGACTTTATGTTTTGGTGTTATATGATCATGAAGAACTCCCTACAAGTGAAATAAAACTTCTTCCTTGATGCCTCTTTCTGAGATTTTGAGCAAGGTTACTTCACTTGAGCAAGTCTTGCTCTTTGGTATCAATTGGCTATTATAGATGACCTCAACCCTATCTCAACAGATGTTGCCAATGCTAATTATTTCCACATTTACCATCACTCAATTTTTAATGGTTAATTTCCTTGAAGGGAGTTCTTTCCTGTTTCTTACCTTTTGGTTAGGTCCCCTAGTGATTATGTGTGTAGACTAAAGCTGCAAAAAGCTTTCTCAGTAGGGCTCATTGACTGGTTCTTTAACTAAAAAATTAACAACTGTTTGGACTGTTTTTTAGCAAGGCAAGTGTGACTTTGAGAAAATCTAATGAGGCTTATGGGAAGGCGTTTCCATTAGTGACATAGAAACAATAGCTAATGCCAATATCAAAGACAGATTTTACTCAAATGCTGCATTTCATGTAGTGCTCTCTTTTGTTATTTTTGAAAACACATTACGAGGATGTGTTTTTATTCTTAGTTATGGTTGAGCCATGTTGCCTTGACGCATGTAGCTCTATTTAAATATCCCCTCTGCCAATAACTTTATGCAACATTGTAGTTTAGAGCAGCTTGCAGGCAAACAGCTCAAGTCTGGAGATAGAGGTTCTAAGACACTCAAACGATACATACAGGTTGCATTTTCCCACTCTGTCGGAGTCTTGCAAAGTTGTTTATGGCAACATATGGTAGATTCTTGACAAGAGTTCTTTTAATTCGTTATGTGAGTTCTAAAATATTATGATATTGCAGAGAAAACATGATGAACTTAAAGCAAAATTCTTTGAGGAAAGATCGGCATTGGAAGGTAAATATAAGTTGTATGAACCACTATATTCAAAGGTACTCTTCTCATTGTACAACTTTCATTTGAAATTTCATCATAGTACATCATAATATCTTGCAGTACTGTGATTGTTGGTTGTTTTAAGGTCTCTAGAGTTATGTTTTCTTGTGGTGCAAGTCTTTGATAGCTTATTGAAATGTTCTCTAGCGATTTGAAATTGTAAATGGTATCACTGATGTTGAAAGAAAGGACTGTTGGAAATAGTAATTACAAGTCGGTGAGATCTTTACGTCTCCACTGATTTGTTTGTCAGTAGTCGAATTGTCAGTCAGTCAGTCAGCCTAACAGTCTGTAAGTGAAAAGTCACACGTTTACTCAAACTCAATCGGCAAGTGGGAGAGCTATAAATGAAGCCGATATTTATCTTTCTCAAGTTATGATAAGTAGTTGAAGACTCAGTCGAATTAATGGTAGTCTTCAGTGTTGAATCAGTCTTAGATTTTGTAGGAAGTCTCAATTGGAGTCCATATAAGTCTTAGTCGTTTAGTTAGTCAAAATGTATGCATGATGCAGAGCTGATGCAGAGAAGAGGAAGAGAGGTAGAGAAGAACTAGCAGCAGCTGAAGAGTTGAAGAAGTCTGAGCACAAGCTATGTATTCGTAAAGTCAGCAAAATAAGTCATTGGAGTCGAAGCTCATCTTGTTATTTTATTCTGTAACTGTGCACAGTCAGCCAACATTTATTAATATCAAGCAATTCATATTTCTATGTTTATGTGCTAAGCATAGAAGTTTGTTATTCCACATTTATAAATTGTTGTTGAAATCGTTTTATGTTACAGCGTGCAACATTTTGTGTAGTCTGTAAATTGCGCGACAAGTCCTGATAGTTTAGTGACGAAGCTTGTGGCATGCAGTATTTTGTCACTACGTTGCGCACAGTTTCATTGCGTGTTGCAGATCCAAGGTTTTACCGTTGCGCATTGGATCCTAGATCTGGTATCAGAGCAGGTTGATCAAAAGAAAAGTTGATCAGAACAAGTTCAAGAGAAGAAACTCTGTTGAAAAGTGAAATATGGCTTCTACCTCAAATCTGCAACCTCCCACTTTTACAGGAAAGAATTATGAGATGTGGTCCTTGACCATGAAGGCGTTGTTTAGAGGTCAAGACATATGGGAGATAGTCAATAATGTTTATGTGGAACCAATAGATCAGGCAACATACAATATCCTCACACAAGCTGAGAAGAATGTCTTGAAAAATCAAAGAAAGAAGGATGGAAAGGCATTGTTTTACATACATCAAACCATGCATGAGAACATAATTCCAAGAGTTGCATCAGCAAAACAAGCCAAGGAAGCATGGGACATATTACAAACCTCTTATCAAGGTATGGACAAAGTAAAGACTACAAAACTATAGATTCTTAGAAGAGATTCTAAAACTTTGTCAGTGAAAGATTCAGATACAGTAGATTCCTTTTATATCCATGTCATTGGTATGATAAATCAGATTAAGTCTCATGGTGAAACCATAGAGGACATAAAATTTGTTGAGAAGGTACATAGGAGTCTTCCTCTTAAATTTGATACCCTTGTTGTGACTCTAGAAGAAATCAAAGACTTGAGTCAGTTTAGTCTAGATGAATTGCAAGCTTCCCTCATTAATCATGAACACATATTGAATAGGTCAAGTATGTCATTAGAGAATGCATTTTCCGTGCATTCATCTATAAGCTGTGGAAGAGGAAACGGGAGAGCTAACTCTAGAGTCAGAGGAAGAAGTTCTGTCAGAGGTGGATGCAGTAGCAGTCATGGAAATAATGGTGGAAAAGGTCAAAACCCAAGTGCTAGTTAGTCAAGTTGTCAGAGAACTGACAAATCAAAGATTCAGTGCCATAACTGTAAAAAGTATGGACATTATGCATATGAGTGTGGGAAGAGACAGTATAATCAGAACAAGCAAATTCAAGAACAATCAAATAACGCAAATAACCAAACTTATCCTATGTTTATGGTGCACACTGTAGAAATGCCTATAGTATCACCAATTGAATGCAATGTTGCTCAAGCAAGTCCATGTGACATATGGTATTTAGATTCAGGTTGTAGCAACCACATGACAGGAAACATAGAATTGTTTTCTAGTTTGGATGAGTCAGTCCAAACCAAGGTTACACTTGGAACATACATCCAAGTCACTATCTTAGGCAAAGGCAATATAAACATTTTAACTAAGTAAGTAGAACATAAAGTTATGTCTGATGTATATTATGTTTCTGGTCTAATCTAATGAGCACAATACAACTGTTACAAAAAAGATACAAAATCTTCATGGAAGATAATCACTGTGTGATTATGGCTAAATGCCCAAGCAATCAACTTATTGCAAAAATCTAGATGAAAAGTAACAGGATGTTCCCATTGACTTTGAAGCCAACCAAGAAGAAGAATACAGTGCTAGTTGTTGATAAAGGAAAAAGTGCGCAGTTAGACACTGCATTTACAGAAGAAAATGTGTGCAGTTCTAATGAAAAAATTAGTGCACACAGTACTAAGAAAGGAGAAAATGGTGCAGAGATGAAGGAAACATTCAAATTTGAAATACAAGATGATTCCTAGCTATGGCATTTTAGATTTGGACATTTGAACTTTGGAGGTCTGAAGCTGCTACACACAAAGGATATGGTAAAAGGTTTTCCATTGATTGAAAAAACAAAAAGGATATGTGAATGTTGCATATTTGGCAAGCAACATAGAGAATCATTTCCAGTTGGCAAGTCTTATAGAGAAAAATCTCCACTGGAAATTGTACATTAAAATTTTTTGTGGACCAATGTAAACTCCATCAATAGGGAGCAATACATATTTTCTAACATGTGTTGATGATTTCTCAAGAAAGACATGGATTTATTTTCTAAAGCATAAATCTGACGCATTGGGTTGTTTTCAACAGCTTAAATCGCTTGCGGAGAAACAAAGTGGTTATTACATCAAGTGTCTAAGAACTCATAGAGAAGGAGAATACATTTCAAGAGAATTTCAGAACTTTTGTAAAGTTCATGGCATCTTCAAGCAATTTATCGTGTGATATACACCACAACAAAGTGGTGTCGCAGAAAAAACCATTATGGAAATGGCGCGCAATATGTTGACAACCAAACATTTGTCAAATGAGTATTGGGGAGGCAGTAGCAACTGCAGTATACATATTGAACATATGTCTGAAAAAGAGTGTGAAGAACATAGTTCCTCAAGAAGCCTCGACAGGATTAAAGCACAATGTGGCACACTTAAATTTTTTTGGTTGTGTTGCATACACACATGTTCCAACTGAGTTGAGAAGGAAGATGGACAACAAAGGACAAAAATGTATATTTGTTGGGTATTCTGAAGAAACAAAATGATACAAGTTGTATGACCATGTTGCAAGAAAATTCATAATCAGTCGCGATGTTCAGTTCGTGGAGAATGAAGCATGGGATGGAAGCATAGCAAAGACAGTCAAAAATATTGATGCAATGGGGCATGATGAAACATAAGAAGAAGAATAGGTGTTTCAAACACCGTGTACAAGTCAATGCGCAATCCCTTCTACATCTGGTATTGCGACACAAATCACAGCGCAAAGTAGTCTAGTAAGAACAACAGGTGGGCATTCTACACTTAGAGCGCAACAGACACCAACAAATAGTCCAAGTAGTTCTACATCTCTAGATCCAACATTAGCAAGTATGTTACCAAGAAAGAAAAGAAGTCTGCGCGAAATCTATAATGAATATGCAACAAATTCATTTTTAGTTTTTGCCTTGTTTTCACAAATAGATGATCCATTAACCTTTGAAGAAGTTGTCAAAGATGATGTATGGGCACAAGCCATGGATGAAGAAATTAGATGCATAGAGAAAATAAAACATGGAAATTGGTACATGTACCCGATGACAAGGATGTCATAAGTGTTCAGTGGATTTATAAAACCAAACAAGATGCAGAAGGAAAAGTGAAGAAGCACAAGGCAAGGTCAGTTGCAAGAGGCTTCAGACAACAACTTGGAATTGATTTTAATGAAACATTTGCACCAGTTGCACACATGGACACATTCAAAACTGTGTTAGCAATTATCGCATAGTACAAGTGGCACGTTTATCAGATGAATGTGAAGTCAACATTTTTGAATGGAAACTTAGAAGAAGAAGTATATGTGGAACAACCACGAGGTTATTGTTGGGTATATGTTATATTCTTTGCATGTGTGTGTGTGCGCGCGTCAGATTCGACAATTGTGTCTAACGATCCCTCTAGTAGTGCTCTTGGTGTCGTGTGCATCGGGCGCTTCCTAGGGGGGCCAGGTATGGCCCCCGCTGGTTACGTGCAACACCCTGAATTTTTTTTTTTGGGGCGGTTTTTGCTATTTTTAGTGGTTTTCTAAATTAATCCCGGATTAATGGATTAGGGTTTTGGTATCTAAAAAATACCTAAAAACATTGTATATATTGTATGGTGAATGGTGAAATTCGATATAATGAATATAAGAAAGGTTTTCCCCGGTTGAGAGTTTTCGGTATAAATCTTTGTGTACTATGTGTATGAGCCATTGATTAAATTTTGTTTTTCTTAAGAATCGGTATGCATTGCTTTACTTCAAAGGTTTAAAACTTACATGTGGTATCATAGCTCATTTTTGGCTTCAGAGGGATGCCTTTGTTGCTGAGGGTTTGTCTTGGTCTTGATAGATCAAGTTTATCTTGGGCCTATAATAAACCTGGGTTTAGTGGGAGCTTTTGCAATGGAGATTCGAGTGTAGAAAGAGGAATGGCGAGCTCTTCTAGAATCGAGATAGAGAAGTTCAATGATAAAAACTTTGAACTATGGAAGCTCAAGATGGAGGACCTTCTTGTAGACAAAGAACAATGGATCGTTGTGGATCCTAGTACACAACCTACTGGTACATTGTCTACGAGCACACATGCTACTAGTACACCACCTACTGGTATGTCGAAGGAAGATTGGGAGAAGTTGGACAGAAGAGCAAGGAGTACTATTCGACTCTACCTGGCAGATTCGGTGTTGTTGAATGTCTCGGGAGAATCTACAACCAAGGAACTATGGGATAAGTTGCGGAATTTGTATCAATCAAATTCCCTGGTAAACAAGTTATTTCTTCGAAAGAAGTTGTATCATATTAGGATGGAAGATGGAGATTATGTGACAGAACATCTAAATGCATTTAATACTCTAGTAAGTCAACTTGTCTCTGTTAATATTACGATTACAGAAGAAGATAAGTGTATTACTTTGTTATGTTCTTTTCCATACTCTTGGGATAATCTAGTTGTAGCAATTGGTAGTACCACTCAATCTACATTGAAGTATGAGGATGTAGTTGCATCCTTGTT
>JZKD02S1745643.1:97180-114448 GCA_000966675.3 Picea glauca | reverse complement strand
AAAAAAAAATGCTATAGGAAAGGAGTATCACGATAGATGAGGAAAAGAGAGGAATTGAATGGGATAGGTGGAAAATAAGGGTGCCAAGAAGAGTGGGTGGGACCATAACAAAAAAAAAAAAAAACTTGCAAGTGATAGGTATCATTGGGATCCAGGCAAAAAGGAAAATCCATTGGGATAGGTCCCAAATAAGGGTTTCAGGGAGGGGGGGGTTCAGGTCCACATGAAAAATGATTAAAATTGATAGGTACCACGATAATCAAGGCGAAGAGAGGAATCTAATGGGATAGGTCCCAAATAAGGGTGTCAGCGGGACCACTATATTTTTTCTCCTGCAGAGTTATACTCTGACCTGAAGAATATTGCAATGACGAATAGTCCAAATTGTTAACAGGAAATATTGTGTGGGAATTTTGCAACACGAATGCAAGAGATAGGGTTGTGCAACAATATATCTCTTATGTTCCTCTTCTATTCTATTCATTTCCCAAGGGTTAGGGTTTTCAGGGTTCCTATAGAAAATGGTTTTCCCTGTGCTATATCTCTCTGATATAATGTGGGGTTGAATAATAGTACTCAACCCAATATCTTAGGGAATCAACTAAGGAGGCTCGAGCATTCCATTAGTCGTACTACTCGATTACCCATGTACTAGAGAGTATCTTCCCTTATTCTCGGTGTCACTATAACAGTAAGGCGACCAATCGACTAATCTAGAGCTAGTTTCAGGAGACCTTGTGGAATCCCGATATACCTGACGGTACATGGGAGTGATGGCCATGTACAGATTTTGTCTGATGCGGTACTACTCAAAGGAGTACCAATAGGGGTTACAGAGGTTTCCAACAAGGTAAAAAGTATGTTTCAAGTAACCCTATGAAACCATCTATATTTCTTCTGTGTAGTCTTCCCCAACCGCAATTTTACCCACTAAACAAGAGATCTTTGTGCTTTAAAGATGTCGACAGTACACATCTCTACCCTGCAAAAAACATTCCCACAAATTTTGTAGAGGAAAGTGTTTTGATACCACTTGTTAGGTACTAGATGTATTATAGTAAGTAGAAACATAAATATTGCAATAAATACGAGTGGAACAACAAAATATAGAGAACCACAACACCAAAAATGATACCTTTATTGATAGAAAGTCAAGTTTATTTTCCTCTTCGAGGAGGCAACCTTCACATGCCTTCTACTACTATTTATACTAATTATAACTTCTAAGGAACACCATTCTAGAGGAAGATCTTTCTAGAAGTGGACACTTCTATTAAGTTTTCTTACATTTGATTTGTTCACATTATTATATAGGCCTTATTTACTAATGTCAATCTTTATTACATAGGAAACATATTATTCTACCTAGTTAATGGGTTAGGGAGGTTTGGTACCTAACATGATTTTAAAATCAAATCTTGATATGCAACAAATTACTCGTTGTAACAATAAAAATAGACCCATTATGACAAGAAAAATGAACAAACAAGAGAAAAAAAAAAAATTGCAAAATTAGAAATGACATTCATCGTGAAACTAGATGGTGCACAGAACAAAAAAACCCTTAGAATGAACCTGTATAATTTGTATAACTCAATTCCTCTTAGTTTGCCGGCTATATTAAAAATTAAGATAAAAAGAAAAGAACACAATTATAACTCTCTATTTGAAATATATTTTTCCATAAAAACCCAAAAATAGTAAATTGCATAACCTAATTGCTCACTCACATTAAAAAAAGTTCTATAAAACTCACATTAGGTATGATGTTTTTTTTTCATGTCTGCTCTGCAGCACCACGACAACTTTGTTTTGTTTTCTACTTTTAATATGTTAGATTAGTAATATATGTTTGTTTTTGTTTGTAATTCATATCCCGTGTCAAAGTTTTGCTCTTAAATTCCAATTTGAACGGCCGACAGGCCAAAAGCAACCCGTGAATGATGTGCAAACATGTTTGAAAAGACAACGCAACCTGCAAGCTCAAAATAGATATGACGAATCCAAATTTGACGAGTTATGGCTTTGATTTTTCCTTGGCATTCACATTACGAATAAAAAACCAGAAGTGATGGGGTCGGACAGAGACCGGAGAGCCGAGAGTATTGAGTGCCAAATGAGACCCGAGAGATCGTAGTTCTTAATATTTTATAAAACTATTACGTCTCGACTATTCCCTCTCTTAACTCCACACAACTCCAGCTATACTCCACTTGAATCTGGCCAGCCATATGAAACACACGAGAGCACTGTGAAAGGAACGGGTCAATTATTTTTCAATTTTGACAACTCGTCGTAAATATTAGGTAACCACGGGACCCCTTATACGGATAGATATTATCACAGTAAGTCAATAAGCAGAGCTTATGATGCTGCCTCCCACAATGTCTATAATCTGCCTCTGACTATGTTAACAGTTTATTTATGCCTAATTCAAATTCAAACTTTATCTTCCGTGAGATTGTTGCAACCTACAAATCGAACTCAATAGCAGAGTCTATAATGCTACATCTGCCTACTTCAATAGTTTAATTTTGCTTGTGTGAATACTAGAATACTATTATCTAGTTGCAGAATGTTTATAAGTCTTAAGGAGTAGATTTGTTCAATGACGAAAACTCATAACCTGCTTCAAAATGAGATCAATTTATTGCAGGGTCTATTTAGTAGTTTCATGAGGATACTCCACCTCTTCAGGAAGATGATGTCATCTCTTTGAAGAGTATTTGTGTTTGAAAAGCATGATTATGATCTTTTACCTCTCAACAATTTGTTGAAAATGACAAGTTATACTCCACCACTTCACGAAGATGATGCCATCTCTTTGAAGAGTATTTGTGTTTGAAAAGCATGATTATGATCTTTTACCTCTCAACAATTTGTTGAAAATGACAAGTTTTTGGATATGTGTTATATTCTTTGTAGTAGGAAGTTTTTGACTCATGGTTTTTAGTGAATGGATTTTTTTTGTGAATGATTTTTTGACTAATGGTTTTCTTTATATGCAAATGGTTTTAGTTCATTGTAATCTAATTCCTTGGTATCTGGAGGTTGGAGAAAATATCTCTATATATTGTATTGCACATGGATGAAAATATAATGAAGAAAGAGTGGAGAAGCTCAAAGAATGAAAATTTTGGCTTGGGGGGGATGCCTTTGTTGCTAAGAGGTTGGCTTGTTTTGGACCTATGATAGACTTGTGATAAACCTATTCAGTGGGAGCTCTACATTGGTAATTTTTGTATTGAAATAATGGCGAGTACTTCTAGAGTGGAGATCGAGAAGTTCAATGGACAAAATTTTGAGTTGCAGAAGCTCAAGATGGAGAATATTCTAGTGGATAATGAATAGTGGGTGGGTGTAGACCTGGGTATGAAGCCTTTTGTTATGTCAAAAAAAGATCGGGAAAAGTTGGAAACAAAGGTGAGGAGTATTATTCTTCTTTGTCTCTCGGATTTGGTATTGTTGAATGTTTCTGGATAAGGCAGTGCAAAGACATGAGAAAAGTTAGGGAACTTGTATCAGTCAAAGTCCCTAGTAAATAAGTTGTTTCTGCGAAAGAAGTTGTTTCATCTTAGGATGGAAAATTGTGACTCTATGAGAGAGCATCTGAATGCTTTCAATACTCTTGCAAGTCAACTTTTTTTTGTTGATATTAAGTTGGAGGAAGAAGATAAGTGTATTACCTTGTTATGTTCTCTACTAGACTCTTGGGATAATTTGGTTGTGGCAATATGTAGTACCAATTAGCAGTTTGCATTAAAGTTTGAGGATGTAGTTGCATCCTTCTTATCAAAGGAAATGAGAATAAAATCGATGGTAGAGCATAAAAAAGATGCCTTAATGGTAAGGGGTTGTTCTAAAGAAAGAAGAAATAAACTTATAGAAGGGAGATCTAAATCTAGAGGCAGATTTAAATCTCCAGGGAATCCTTTAGAGAAAGTACATTGAAAATGTGGTAAAGCGCGGGATTTTAAGAAGAATTGTAGATCAATAAGTGTTGAGAGAGATAAAGGCCAGATGATACTACTTCTATAGAAGGAAAGTACCCCTCAGAAGAAGGAGGGGATGTGTACTTGGCTTCTACAAGTACAAATTCAAAAAGTGAGGTATGCTTCATCGACTTAGGTGCCTTTTTTCATATGACTCCTCATAGGGAGTGATTCTATGAATATGAAAGGTGTGATGGTGATGTATTCCTAGGAGATGATTGGCCAACCAAAATCATAGGACGTGGAAGAATCAAGTTGTAGTTGAAATACAGAAAGGTTAGAACTCTTCCTATGTTTTACACATTCCAAATCTAGCTAGGAACCTGATATTTGTGGGTAAGATGGTTGATGCAAGTGTACATGTTTTATTTGAAAAGGAGAGATTCAAAATGGTTTGAGGGGAAATGGTGTTGATGAGGGGATTTTGGTGTGAAACTCTATATAAGATATTGGGAAGCACCTTCACTAATGGGTGTAATAGTGCTATTGTTCCTGAAGGAAAAAATGAAGAAGTCAAAGCCCTTTCTTACTCTAGAGATAATACAATGATTTGGCATCGAATATTGAGACACATTGGAGAGAAGGGTCTTCAATTATTACAAGGTAAGGGTATGGTTGAAGGTATGTGTGGATGTGCATCGGATTTTTATTTATGTGAACATTGTTAAATGGTAAACATAATTGAGTGAATTTACCCTCTGACTTTCCTAGGGAAAGAGAGATCCTGGAATTGATACATAGTGATGTGTTTTGTCCTGTACTTATTCCACACTAGGAGGATATATGTATTATGTTCGTTCATAGATGATTTATCAAGAACTAAATGGTTGTATTTCTTAAAGAAGAAATCATAGGTTTTCATCAAATTCAAGGACTTCAAATCCCTTGTGGAAAACTAAACTCACAGAAGGATAGAAGTGTTGAGAATGGGTAATGGAGGTGAGTTCTGTGGATTGGAATTTGAACATTTTTATAAGCTATGTGGTATAGCACGACATAATACTACTCCATACACACCTAAAAAAAAAGGAATGACAGAAATGATGAAAAGGAAACAAATGGAAAAAGAAAGGAGTATGCTCAATGATGCAGGATTAGCACAAGAATTATGGGTAGAAGTTGTTGCCATGACCTGTTATATAGTAAATCGGTTTCCCATTTCAGCACTAGTTGACAAGACTCCACATGAGGAATGGTCTGATAAGAAACCTTTTGTTTAGCATCTCAAAGTATTTGGGTGTAATGATTTTTTGCATATCCCAAAGGAAAAGAGGATAAAGCTGGAAAATAAGGAAGAGAAATGTATCTTCATCAGTTACAAAGATGGAGTGAAAGGTTACAAACTATGGAATCCTATAACAAGGAAAACAACATACAATCAAGACGTGGTCTGCAAAGAAGTTGAGATCACTTCTAGGAATGAAGATGAACCAAAAGAACCAAAACCAAAGAAAGTGGAGTTTGAGCTTAAGAATGAAGGATTTTAATCATTTGAGGAGGTAGAATCATCTGAATCAAATCATGAGGTGGAACCACTGACTCCAGTTTTGAGAAGGTTTGTCCATGCAAGGAGACGTATTGAAAGGTATAGTCCACCTAATATTCATTTTTATTTTTTTCTATCATGTATTAATGATGAACATAGATATGTTATAGAGGCGATAAATTATGAAGAGAGAAAACTTTGGAAGAAATCTGTGGAAGAAGAAATGAATTCTTTAGAGAAAAATGAGGCATGGGATTTGTTCGAATTTCCTAATGGAAGAAAACTCGTTGGTAGAAAATGGGTGTTCAAAAAGAAACTAAATGCAACAGGAAAGGTTGAGAATTACAAGCCTCACCTGGTAGAAAAAGGTTATTCTTAGGTAGAGGGATTGACTTTGGTGATTTTTTTTCTCTTATTGTAAAATTGAATTCCATTAGATTTCTATTGTCTCTTGTTGCAAATTTTGATCTTGAGGTAAATCATATGTATGTAAAAATGACGTTCCTACATGGAGATCTGGAAGATGAAATCTACATGAAGCAACCAGACGGATTTACAGTAAAGGGTAAGAAGGAGTTGGTTTGTAAGCTAAGGAAGTCCCTTTATGGTCTAAAGCAGTCTCCTAGGATGTGGTACCAAATGTTCAACTCATACATACTAGGACTTGGATTTGTGAGAAGCAAGGTTAATCATTGTGTATATTACAAACAGGTTGGTGAACATTTTGTGTAATGTAGTATTGTATGTTGATGACGTGTTTTTGGTTGGAAACAAAATGAAGGTTATCAAAGAGGTGAAATCCAACTATCCTCCAAGTTCGACATGTAGGAACTCAATGTTTATAATTTTATCTTTGGGATTGATATTAAGAGAGATCATGCATGTAGGAGACTTTGGTTGAATCAAAGAAAATATGTTGAGACAATTTTGCACAAATTTAATATGAAAGAATGTAAACCGGTAAAGGTCCCTATTCCTATAGGTGTAAATATATTTGTAGAACAATGCCCCAAGAATCTAAAAGATGAAGAAGACATGTCATGTGTTCCTTATGCTAGTGTTGTTGGAAGGTTAATGTATATTGTTGTAATCTAGGGGAAAGTAGATAGTGTTACCAGTAGGACCTTACATAGACATCATAGAGATACATGCATACACATAGACATATAGAGATAAACATACACAAGTAATGAGATCCCAAAAAAGAGTCATTTTATTATATGATAGAAAGTACAACAAAAAATCATATATCCTCTCCCATGAAGCTATCTGAGCCTCCATGTGCTTATTTATTTATACCTATAACAGGTAGATGTAACTGCTTAATTTCCTGGGTCAGTCAGTTAGCAGAGACTTCGACTGAATTCTACTTCTAATAACTTTCGGGAGGTCCTCTGGGGATTTTCCATCTTCTAATAACTTGGCAATGTCTTCTAAATCCTTAGGTGCAGCTTCTACTCTGAATAAGTGTGCATCTGGGAGGTCATCATCTATGCCTGTCAGATCTCCTCATGTTTCTAGTCGTGATAGGTGATCAGGTCGAACATTCTTTTTCCCTAGTCGAATGATTATGTAAAATTCAAATTCCTTAAATAATAGTAGCCACTGATAGATCTTGTCTTGATGGACTAGTTTATTGACTAAGTATTTCAATGCTTGATGGTTTGTAAAAAATGTAAAAGGTTTTTCTAATAAATAATGGAAAAACTTTTGTAGTGAAAAAATCATTGATAAGGCTTCTCGTTCTGTAGTCGAATAGTGTCTTTCTACTTTATTCAGTTTCTGAATAGCGTATTCATTTGGGTGATCTATTGTTTCATCATATGGTTGAGCTAGAACCGACCCAACAACTAACTTTCTCGACCAGTATGGAAATTTGAGAATAGGTTCTTCGACCAAATTCTTATTTAAAAATTCAAAGGATTCTTAGCAGTTTTGACTCCATTTGAATTCGACATCTTTTCATGGAAGCTCGTCCATTGGGAAGGTGATGTCTGAGTAGTGGCATATAAAATTCATATAATAGTGAGTATGAACCAAAAGAATTTTGATCTGTTTTTTATCTACAGGGGTTTTTAGATCAAGAATAATATTTATTTTATCCATGTCGACCTTCATTCCATATTTACATACCACGTGTCCAAGCAATATTCCAATAGGTGTGGCGAATATGCATTTTCTAATGTTTAATGATCGTTGAATCTATCTACAACTTTCTAACATAAGTCAAAGACATTGTATGTGATTTCTAAGTAAATTATAGATTGTCCAATCCTATACATCCATGGTTTTGTAGATGTACTCTTGGAATTCCTTGAACATTATTCTTGAAAAAATTGTTGGCATGTTCTTTATTCTAAATTGCATGACTCTATAGGCAAAGGATCCAAATTACGACATGAAAGTTGTTTTTCTTGATATTATTTTGTGATTGGCACCTTGTTATATCCTGAGAATCCATCAATAAATGAATAACATTCATGACCAACGACTTCATTTATGATTTCATCAGCAAAAGGGGTGGGGAACAAATTTGTCATAGTCTATTTGTTGAGTCCCCAAAAGTTGATGCAAATTCTTAACTTCTGTGGATCATGCTTCTTTGGTTGTACCACCATCGAACGTGCCCATTATTCTTTTTCGATAGGATAAATAATGCATGCTTGTAGCATTCCTTCAATATCTTTTTGAACGATAAGTTTGTACTTATTTGCTAATTTGTATGGTCGCTTTTTAATTGGCTTCACTCCTGGGATCATTTCGATCTTCATTTCACCCATTTCCTCTACAAGTCCTTTCAGGTCTTTGCAGTCGCGTGAAAAAACATCTTGGTACTCTTTTAATAGACTAACTATGTTGGTTGTTTTCTTATTAGACCAATAATCACCTACTCTCACCATTTTTGGTCGTTCATCATTTAATATGTCAAATTCTTTCGTTCTTATTTTTGCATCCATCCATTCTGGTGGCTTTTCCTCGTCGATATGGTGTTCTCCTTCTTCAATTTTCGTAAATCTTTTTGGGAAGTTGGGTTGTTCAAGTTCCTATTTGTGTTCTATGGCTATGCTTAATATTGATTTCACATGATTTTGTAATGTTGGATGGTCTTTCTTCCATTGGAAGCTCTATCATGGACATTATGTATTCTCCATATCAATCCTCTGAGCATTCGACATTTGTTGCATGTCGATGTTGATCCTTGATCAAATGGAATCTTTGCTTTTTCTTTCTATTGATATGGTCAAGGAATTTCTAGAAATCTTTTTATTTGGCATGTTGTGTCTTTCAAGTGTTCCTCTATTGGATTAAATTCAAAGTCTTGGACCAAATTTCTTTTGATTTCATTTCAGTTAGAAGTGTGGCCGCAGGCTTCTTCAATTTTGTACCATTTGCGTGGTATCTCATCTAATGTACTTGGAAACATATGGGGCCATACCCTTTCATCCTTGTATCCAATTATTTTCCATTCTCTTTCGCAATGTTGGATATGCTCTGTTGGATCGTAGCCGATTTTGAATGAAGGAATAGTTTCATCTTTGGATAATTTATTGTCATCAAATATTTCAACGAAGTATGTCGACACAATCGTCCATGTTTCTAATCGGGGGGAATGTGTTTCCAACCATCTTGCAACCTTGCCTGTGAAAGTTTCCACAAGACTTTGTGTTCTTCTTTGCTCTCCTATGGATTTTTCTACCTCTTCCATGTGAGTCGAAGGGGTATGTCTTGTGTTGTATCGCAATGGTTTACTTATCTAATTGTCCGTCAGAATGAGAGTGGGAGTTTGTCAGGATATTTTTTCATAAACTTTTGTACATCCTAGATTGAATAGAACGTCTTGGGATGTTTCTTTGGAATAAGTTTGATATACCAACAGTCTTTTGCATGTGGTTCATAGATCTCTATTTTCCAGTTGTATAAGGCAGAGTCAAAATTATGTCCGACCTGTAAAATTTTAGACCCCACCCAGTTTCAAGTCTCATTGATTTTCAGTCAATGTTTAATGCCCAAACCCAGTTATATGAAATCCAAATACACTCATCATGTAAAAAAAAATTTCAAAACTAAAACATGAGGATTCTGAACAATATTTAATGCAAAAATAAAACCATATCAGCAGCACAAAACTCAAAAAATTGAACACAGTGATTTTTGGTCTAACAATGACTCTGGAAAAACCCACAAGGGGAAAACCAGTGAGAGAGGGAGTTTTTTATTATTTCAGAGCTTTAGAGAAAATATTTTACAGCATATTCATCTTTATAAAATTATTGAAAAACTTATCTCGAAAACTATGCCAAGTCTTCACACAAAATCTAAGCCAAACTCCTCAAAATTCATGCCAAAATTTTCTGCACAAAAGTATAGGTCTGCTCCTCGATATTTGTGCCTCTTACTTGTTGTACAAATGCCTTGAAATCTATGCCAACAATACCATCAATATTCTGGGAAATAAATGCTTGTACGACCACCTTGAAAACCATGCCAATAACCCATAAATTTCACACAGAAATTATCGTTGATCTCTGTGCAACAAAATGACTATACAAACAGTCAAAATCCATATGGTATGGCTTGTGTCAGGTGGTTGTAACTTTCCTCGTTTTTCATGACAAAACTTAATCTTATGGACTAATGTAAATCTGTATTGTATGGCCTATAATAAATGTTGTGCCTCTCCTCGATTTATGTGCCAATATAAATTTGTACGGACTACTAAAATTTGTATTGTACAACCTGCAATAAATTTTGTATCTTTGCCTTGAAATTCGTGTTATTTTGTTGCCTCAAAATGCATTCCCTAGCTTTGCAAAAATGGCCTCCTTTCTCAAACTCAAATTTCTCTTCTCTTTCTCTCTCAAAAATGTTTCATCTACCCAAGAATGTGTGCACCCTCCTACCCTAGTCGACCTCATGAGGGAAGGTGAAGAGTCATCTCATCCAATGGTTGAGATTAGATGAGATCAACGGTGGAAATAAAGTCACTTAAGTCACATACTTTCCCTAAATCTCAAAAAGTCACCTTTTAATTTGTATCTCAAAAATTAAATGACTAGGGTCCACATTAGGCACTTTCTCACTCCTTAGGCACCTAGGTGATGAGAAACACTTGACTAGGTACTTTTTAATTATTTTAACACGACCAACATGGGAGTTTCTCTCAAAATTTCTTCTTTTGTGGTCGGTTCTATATAATATTTTTGTTCATTATTTATCTGATATAAACATGTGGCTTCTTTATCTTCATCACATGATTCCATGCATGGTTTTACTTCCTTTGGATCGAGGGAAATAATTGTTTTTCTCCCACTTCCTTTTAATTTGATTCTATCTCTTTCCAGGGAGATAGTTGCTTTCATTTGTTGACCCAATGGTCGACCGAAAAGAGCTTCATATGTTGGCATTCCTTCGACAAGGTCGGTCACCTCATAGTCAACTGAAGTCAGTATTCCCATAATTTGCATGTCGAAATTTCTCAGCATTATGATTGGTTCTATTAATCTTTGATCAGTTAACTTAAGATAATTCATCATGGGTGCTAGGTTAGGTCATCCCATTCATACCCATGTTTCTCGTGGTAAAATATTAACTTGCGAAGAAAAATAAACTATCACCTAATTGATCATCATTCCTTCGATTTCCAAGTCAACTCATGGATCATAATCTTTGCTATTATAAGAGAGATGATCTGCATCCTTGGTTGGTTTCTGACCATGTTTGTATTCTTGCAGTATGTTGAGTAGGTACAATAGCCTACCTATCGACTGATTTTCTTTGAGTAGTTGAAAAAATTCTTGGATGGTGTCTTCATCTCAACTTCTAGTATTTTTTTTATCTTTTGTGGCATTCCGAAAGAATTTAAGAGCTTCTCTCATTATTTTCTCTTCTTTATCTAGATTTGGGAAGTTGATAGTCTTTTTTCTTTGGTAGTTTTGTGGTGGAGTATGAATGTCACATCCCACACCCGACCTTGTAACAATATGTAAGTTCTTGGAGTTCCTCACCTCTTCTTTAGATACTTTGTGTAGTAGATTCACAATTCTTCTAGGTTTAATCTTGTCGAGTACTATCGGGCAATCTTCTAGGGAGTGATCTCCAATGCCGCATATGTTGCAGAACTTCAGATCAATCTTATATTTTATATGACAGTCTACACTGTCATGATCATTTTTCCAGCAGTTAGCACAATATGGTCCTCCATGAGCTCGACCTTGACCCCCAAATCTACATCGACCTCCACGGCCTTGACCATGACCACAAAAATAAGCATCTCTTCGACCATAGTTGTTTTCTTGATCAGTGGTTTCTGTGTGGTAGAAGGTTCATATATTATTCTGATTTCTCACATTTAGGTGGAATTTTAAAGTTCAATGATCAAAATCTTCATAGATGTGGCACCACTTCATGTTTTTTAGATTGTGCCAACAATCTTGTATGTTATGATCAGTTAAGAATTCATATATGTTACAATATTTCTGGGATTGTACTCAATGGACGTATTTTTTTTGTGTGCCCTCATTTAGAAGGAAATTATCTTTTGTGTGTATGTCCCTGGTGCATTTGGTGCACCATATTTCATTGCATTAGATGGTTAGGTTTTTGATAGTTTATTGCAAATGTTTTATATTTTCCTCAAGTATTTTTGTCGTTGAGGAAGTTGACGGGCTATCGTCATTTGAATCGACTCGTTGTGCCTTTTGTAACGCATATTCGCAGTTGGTTATCTCGTATAGGAATAAGGGAGACATGATTCTTGGCAATATCCCAGCTACATACCACTAGAATAATAGGTTCTAGTCGATCATCGGCGGGATTTGAATTAAGAGATCCTTAAATCTTTTGTCGTATTCTCTTACCGACTCACCTGGTCTTTGCATGATTTCTTTTAACTTTTGCACTGCTAGATGTGTGATGTCCTAGATTTTAAAGAATGTTAGAAAACTATTATTTATTTCTTCATTTGAAGGAGTTTGTTTTTCAGTGTAGTTCATGAACCAAGTTAAGGCACGGTGGCGCAACACAGCTCTGAATTGCACCATTTGCTTATCTTCGTCTATAATATCACTTGCATACCAAAACTTTTCACATACAAACCAATTGCATTTTGGATCTTCTTATCCTTCATAGATGGGGATATGATTGAATATGAATTTGAATTTCTTGGTGGGGACACTTGGTTGTCTTAGTGCTTGAGTTACTACTTCTTTCGTCTAAGTCATCGAATCTTCTGGTCAGTTTTTTTTTCGCATATGAAGAAGGATGATACTCGAGGAATAGTTGTTTCTTCTTGAGTACAGAATATGCATCCTCAGTTTGGGAAATTTGATCTTTGTATTCAACCAACCTTCATTCCAATGGTTGTGTCGTTTCCAGACTATAGTTAATTTATTCTCTCGAGATTAGATGTGGAAGGGGGATCAAGTTGATGAGGTATTTGATTTGGATAATCGTATTTTTGACTTCATTTAATTTTGGCTCAACAATCAATTCATATAGTATGTTTCCTAGGTCGTTCGTTATGTACCATTATCTTGTTGATTGGTCATCGATATTTAGCCTTTGTTGGATAAATTCGCTTATCCTTGGACTGGTTTCTAATGTGGGAGACATACGTAAAGCTGGTCCAGATTCTTCGTAGTCCATACTTTCTGGTTCATTGACCGGTTGATGGAATTTCAATTTTCCATCGATGTGTCTTTCGGGTGTCATCGCAGATGTTTTTGTTGCTAACTATGGTCGATATCCGTTTGACTCAAACTACTCACATACTCTGACTAGTTGACCCTCCCCCAACATCTTTCTATTCAAATTTTCACTGTTCCACTGATTACAAAGTGCTTCTCTTTTCTTTTGTTTTTTATCCCATTCTATTTTCTGGATACCTGTGGAGTTCTTATGGGCTTGTTTTCCTCTCGACAACATTTAGGCTTGGGAAACGCTACTTCTTGTTTTTATGACATCTCACAATATTGACCAACCCCCCATTTTCGACCTGACTTACTCCAAGTTGGGAGCGTTGGCCATGCTTATTTCTTCAAGAAGTAATCTCATGCTTCTCTTGTATCTTTGCACTTTGTGTCAAGAAATGATTACCACCTTTCATCGCTTTCTTGGAAGTTGTTATTAAGTAATTGTGTGCCTAATATTCGATGATATCACTGAATCCCTTATCGAGAAGGAATTTATGAAGAATTTTTTGAACCGTGCATAAAAATCCATTGTGCAATTCGGTGTAAAATTTATCTTTTAGTTTGTCTAGGGACGTCCGATCTTCAATGGCTTGTTCTAAAATATAATATTCAATAATTCGTTTGATTTGGTCGTGTCGGTTCATTTTTCCTCTATTCGTCAAATTCAAGCCTAACTCCTCGTCAAGTGTCAATCTACGCATCACCTGATCTGTTGATGTGTTCAAACACCGCTTCTAGGATAGCTTCAATAAATATTTCATGCATCTCTGAAAAGAACCGTGACCTTGCTTTGGCTAGTGAGAGGTTATTCCTTCTTGCATAGTTTCTGATGTATTTATCGATTTTGCGCTCCCACCACTCATGTATGTCTTGTTGAGTTATCATTTATGTATACTTATACATGCCCAAGTTTAGTACTACCGGCAACAGAACCAATGTTGTAATCTAAGGGAAAGTAGAGAGTGTTACTAGTAGAACCTTACATTGCCATCATAGAGATACATGCATACACATAGACATATAGAGATAGACATACACAAGTAATGAGAGCCCAAAGAATATTCCTTTTATTATATGATAGATAGCACAACACAATTACATATATCCTCTCCCATGAAGCTATCTAAGCCTTCATGTGCTTATTTATTTATACCTCTAACACACAGTTGTAACTGCTTAACTTCCTTTGTCGGTCGGTTAATAGATACTCCGATTGAATTCTACTTCTAACTACCTTGGTCAACTAAAAATTTATAGGTCAATCATCAAGTCTAGTTGATAGGGTCACTACTAAATTTGAACGTTTTTGCAACAAAGTTTCGTCAGAATAGGGTCGTTGTTGCGACCAAGATTATTTTTTTTTTCGTCAGAATCGATTCGTCGATATAGCGACCACACATGGATATTCGTCGGTCTAGTGATCGGGAAAAGAAGCCTATACACAATAGGGAAAATTTACCATTCATCGGTCCATCCACCAATATTAGTCGGTCTAGCAACCCACTTTAATCGTAAGCCTTGCTAGCATCTCTAAGGAAAACATAACCTTGGTCACTCTAGCGACCATAATTAGTTGGTCTAGCGACTAATCTTAGTAAGTCTAACAACTAATATTAGTCACAAGAGCGACCAAGACAACCCTAGCAAACTTATTCAAGCGACCAAACGGCTATACAAGTGACGAACCTGTTCGTCGCTAGAGTGACTAATGTTGGGTTTTTTTTTTAAAAACATATGCCATTCACACAGGAATAAGCCCAAACTAGAAAGCTACAGAAGCATATGTTCTATTAGCAATCAAAAATAACTTGCTAATATTTCCCAAATCACATGATAAGAGGATCATTAGGTAGAAGAGTTATTTTTAAATCTTAAAGTTTTAGAGGTTTTGAGAAAGGCTCAAATTCACATAAATTCAATAAAATGAGAATTTAACCTCTAAAAATAGGCCAAAGGTTGATTTTAGCTTTTGGCGACTAAATGTGAAATTTACAGTGTAATGAGCCACCAAAAATCTCTGACTTTCGGCGGCTAAATGTGAAATTTACAGTGTAATGAGCCGCCGAAAAGATCTGACTTTCGGTGGCTAAATGTGAAATTAACAGTGTAATGAGCCACATAAAAGCTCTGAATTTCGGCTGCTAAAAGGAAAAATACACAACTAGTAAGCCACTAAAAGCTCTGAAGAGTCCAGATCTGTCTTCTTTCTACCCAGATTGTGTTTTTCCGTTTGCAGAATCTGTGGGAATGATCTCAAATTAAAGATAATAATTATCAAAAGCTAGATCATCGTCTTCATCAAGTTTTGAAGGAATATTGTAAGGGAATGAAGCCAAATGGCATGTTTATTCTTGACAAAAATCGCCCAACCATCAAAGACAGATTTCAAAATCTGTGATTTGCACCAGCAAACTACCAAATAATTCTCCAGGTTGTCAAATTCGACTTATGATGATAAGATTGGATCATTTACACTAAAATATCAAATAGATTATGTTTATTTTTGGTATTTCAGATCTATTAAATTAGGATCTTTAAGGATCTTTATGGCAGAGTAAGTTGGTTGTATTTAAGGATTATATTGAATTACACAGGCTTTCACTGTCCATTCGAGAACTAGATTGAAGGGTGCCTACCCTTCTCATCCTTTTTTATTTTAATTAACAGATTGCTTGTCCTTAATCCATATCCTTTATGTCGACAATATCCACCTCTTTAGTGTTGGTTCACTTAGGGAGGCAAAATCTTTGAAGAAATTGTTTAATCTTTATTATAGAGCTGTTGGAATGGAACTAAATTTGATCAAGTCCTATATCTCATTCAGTTGCAATAGTGAAATATCAAGTAGAAGAATAAAATAGTCTCTTCCACAAATGAGGTATATTTAAACAAGGGTTGCACACACCTAGGATTTGTACTAAATGAAAACTCCTATCATTTCAGGGATTGTACTCCATACCATGCATACCAATAATGTACTCTAAAGCATATTAATAAAAATCTATATATTCCAGCCGCAAACAAAGCAACAATTCAAGTTTTGAGAAGCTCAAAGTGAAATTATGCCATTTAAAAAAAAAAAAACAGTATTTTTTCCAATACCCATGCCAGTTTCAAAATTTTATAGTCAAAATATTGGGCATCAAGACTCAAGAATATAAATATCAATTGTTCAATGAGTTTATTTCCCTAGAATTAAATGATCAATATCAGTAAATATCCTGAAGACAATACTCAAGTAGTAGATAGTAAAAAAGCTATTCATGTAATGTCCCGGAGACAAGCACACAGTTGGCTCGTGAAATCAATATGGAAATGTAATCAAGTATCAATAGAGGGCCAATGTCTCCGAGGGTTTATGGAGTCAAGTACAAGATATCCAATTATGATGAGATGACCTCAGGCTAGGATATCCTGAGGTCTATCTAAGTATTCAGATAATCCAATGATAACTCTTTCATGTAAAATCATCTAAAAGATATTCAATGAATGATTCAAGGAAATGTATGTGGCAACAAGATATTCACTTAAGTGTGCAAATGCCACGTGTTTGTGTTTGTATACAATGCCTAGAGGATGATGCTTTCAATATCAATAATAATGCAAGTATTCAAATTATTAATATCAATCAATGACTAAATTTTAATGATATACACAATTGCCTAATAGAGCACAATAATTTTCTTTGAAGTATCTATGAATTTGATCAAACTAATTTCAAGACATCAATATTTCAAAGCCACAAAACGTTTCATATGTGTCAATCCAATAATCCAATAGTATCCTTCTCAGTTCATTACATATCAGAAGTTGGGACTGTCTGTTTGACTTCAATTCAATATGTATCCGTCCTACTTGTCCTAAATATGCAAATGCAAATGATATGTAACCCCTCTAAATGCACACAAGTTAATATTTTTAATGTTGCTTATGTATGCAGATTGTAGGTTATGTTCCCCATGCATTATCTCTGTCAAAAACAAATTGAATGTGGTTGGGAATGACTATGTTCACACAGTCATAATTGAAGGTTTTACTATGATTTTGGGTGGAGAGTTTGGGAGGTGGTTTAGGTAGAGTGACTATGAGGTATGTGAGT
>JZKD02S1745643.1:10164-27938 GCA_000966675.3 Picea glauca | reverse complement strand
CATAAGCCCTCCATATGTTGTGTCCTACATAAAACTCCCTCTATAATTGTCCCCACTCCAATTCCTACACCACCCTCCACACTCCCTCCCTATTCCACTCCTCCCCTATGTTTATATTCCCTCCCATGTAGGCTCTCATGCACCAACCTCAAATTTTTTTTAATAATTTTTTTAAGCTAAAAAATTATCTTATATTTATATTATCTACAAAAAATTAGATCCATCCCTAGTTGTGGCCTACCACTAGGGAAACTAAGACCACTACCAACTGAAAACATCCATAATAATCATTTACATTATTTCCTATCATTCTATAGTCATGATCACAAAAATATATAGTTGTGTTTACTAATTTCTTGTAACATAACATAAAAACTAGATAAAGTAAAGATAGTCCCATACTAAATAGAAGAATAGATTAATCTTTCTCCAATTGCCTAGCGATCAGGTTCACATGTATGCACAGGTCCCTTTCGAGTCGCAGCAAGAGGCATTGGGTCTTCCTCTATGCATATTTGATGCAGGAGCATTGTCAGCAAAGCACAAGCGGAGGACAGTTGGGTGCACTAGCACATATTTTGAAATATTTTGAATTCCAAAGTTGGCGTATTAATGTAACATTTGAAAAATATTTTGATTTATCATCATCTTTAATGATTGGAGGCTAAGCCATCACATAATATTGATTAGGGAATGTATTTTTCTTTAATGTGAAGGATTGCAGTATAGACCTAGAGCTTTCGCTCGTATCTGTCTGACTCAAATATGTACTGTAATAAATGTTAATTAGTTGGAAGTTTTTTTTTCGATAGGATAGTTGTAGAGTAGTTGGAGAGAAAGGCTCGAAGCGAACCTCTTGTATAAAGCTTTATAATGTTTTTGAGGAGAGGTTGTTGAATCTATTGAGTAGATTTCCATTTTTTAGTTGTGGGCACCCTAGTTATCAAGAGCCATCGCCATTGTAGCAAAGAAATGAGAGCTACCGAGAAGCCGTGTATGAATGTATGTAATTTTCAGTTGAAGGAATATAACAGAGAAACATTGTCCTAAATGTTTGGTTTCAATGCATCTATCTAAATGAGTGAATTGTAGACTTTCTGTCTTATTTTAAACTCTTTATTATTTCTTGTTTTTGTATCTATGCATGCATTTACATGGTTAGATGTATGAATCTGTGAGGTTTTAAAATAATCTTCCATTGTTTCTCTTCTACGAGCGAGTGCAAGGACTGCATAGTGTCTGCAAGGAGCGCATTGACGAGGTCTGTTTCGACTCGAAGCTCAAAAGAGGTAGCATGAAACTTATGTACGCAAGGAGTGTGTAGGCCTCCACAAGGAGTGCGTGACAGAGTCTCAGACTCGTAAGCTCAGGAGGAGTAGCGTGACTTCAGTCGAAAAGAGTGTGAAAATAATTCACAAAGGAGTTGAGTGTGGAAGAGAATTTGTTGCAACGCGTACACAGATCGCAATTTCGACTAAGTGTCGAAGAAAACGTTCTGAGGGACGAAGAAAGTCGAGAAGTTCAAGCTTAGGAGGGAGAGTGATGAAATTATTCAAGGGAAGGAATTATTAAGGTTTCACCAAAATCTGTGAACAATATATGTTCCGAAGGGAGGTGAATCATTCCAGACTATCAGATCTAGGATAACTACATGTAGATTGGCTATAGGGTGTTTCAGCACTTCGTAGTTTGATAAATTTGGAGGTATCGTAAGAGGGGAGTCTCGAACTCATGAGGTTGTGAAGAGATCACAATCGTTGGTTGCAGAGAAGGCACGTGGAAACGGATTAGGAGGTCCAGAAGTCAGAAGTTTGGAGGCTTGTGCACGAGGTGAACAGGAGTTTCGCTAAGCTATGAAACCCAAAGCATTGTCAGGTCATCAAAATCAAAGGGGACATGTGGTACAAGGTTTAGAGTTCGGAAGGAGAACGCTTCGGGAGGAACTGGAGTAGGAGATCGGGATATCCTCGAAGCCAGAAATTGTGAAGGGGTCAATCCACGGTCATAGCCCGTGGTCACTCGGGAGAAAAAGGACCTGTGTATAGTGGTTTTGGGTACCCGCAGGGACCCAAAGAGTCGACCTAACTCAGTCTATTGAACGATCCAAGACTGAGAGGTCGAGAAGCCCTCAGGGGAGAAGGGGGGTTTCCACCAGAGTGGTATCAGAGCTATTACAGGATTGATTTATGTAGAAGTAGGAGACGGAGGAGAGGACTGGTACCAGTGAGTGGTATCAGGCACATCAGTACAATGCCACCTAGAAGACGTGTTGAGCCACATGTAGAAAACAGAGCTGTGGAAAGGGATATGAGAGAATTGTGCGCAAGGATGGATTCCATGGAAACGACACAAAGGAGAGCAGTTGATGTTGGAGACATCAACGATGCAGAGAATGAAGAAGTAGAAGTTGACGAAGTTTTAGTCGAGGATGATGCAGAAGAACGCTTGTTCAAATGGGTTGTCAAGTTGGGAGACAAAGTGAAGATCAATGTCCCAATGTATGAAGGTAATTTAGACATGGAATAATTTCTTGATTAGATATGAGCAATGGACATGTATTTCAACTATGAAGACATCGAAGAGGAGAAAAACGTGAGACACATTGTCACTAGGTTAAAAGGACTTGCAACACTATGGTGGGATGAATTACAGGTCGATAAAATAATCAAGGGAAAACAAAAGATTAAGAGTTGGGATAGAATGGTATCCAAGCTAAAGGAAAAATTCATACCCAAAGACTACCAGATAAATCTGTTCAGGAGGATGTAGAACCTGAGATAGAAGGGAATGATTGTGAAGGAGTACATAGAGGATTTCTACATATTGAACATCAGGGTTGGACAGAGAGAGAGAGAGAGAGATGAAGAAAAAGTTGCCAGATACATCAACGACCTAAGATATGATATCCAGGATGAAATCAACATGGCAACAGTCATAACAGTAAAGGATGTGTATCAGATTGTGCTGAAAGATGAAGAGAAGTTGGCCATGAAGCAGAGTAAAAAAAACAGAGGTAGAAGATTGAACAGAGGAAAAGGAGTTTCCCAGGAAAAGGCACAGAATCCCAAAGGCAAGGCGGAGAAACCACATAGTCACTCTGAGAGAGGAGGAAGTTCCCGAGGAAGGAAGAGTGTTTGAAGAAAATATTTTCCCAGGGGAAGGGGAAGAGGCAGAGGAGGAGAAGTGAGATGTTATGCCTGTGGAAAAATAGGATACATGTCTTGGTATTGTCTCGAGAAGAAGAAAGAAGGAGGAAAATCTCACATTTTAGAAGGGCAGAAGCGATATGTTGAGGCAAAAGGTGTAGAGGATGGGAAGTCCTTGATGATGAAGAAGGTTCTTTTGAAGCAAGATCCAGAGATTGAAAAGTCAACGCAAAGGAACAATTTTTTCAAGACATCTTGCAAAATGAAGGATAGAGTTTGCAAGGTAATAATTGACAGTGGGAGCACTAAAAACTTAGTATCCACGGAGATGGTGGAGAATTTAGAGATGCATACAACTATACATCCGACACCGTACAAAGTCTCATGGTTGTGGAAAGGTCACCAGGTAACAATTACTAAACAATGTCTGGTTGAATTTAAAATAGGAGGATATAGAGATGAAATCCTATGTGATGTGATTCCCACGGATGTATGTCATGTTTTGTTTGGAAGACCATGGAAGTACGATAGAAATTTCATTCATGATGGGAGAAGAAATACCTATACCTTGGAGAAAAATGGTAGGACACATATGTTGTTGCCAATTGAATAGAAGAAAGTGAAGGATGGAGCCAGCATGAGTATACTTCTCATGAGTGGGAAGGAACTCCTGAATGAAGTAAGGAAGGAACAAGAGATGCATTTTTTTGTAGTGAGGAATTCGAGGGTCATCCTTACAAGTACTTCAATGGAACAATTTTCTAAGGAAATTCAGGAGTTGTTAGAGAATTGTGTTGATATAGTAGTGGATGAGTTTCCAAGCTCATTACCACCTATCAGAAGTATCATCCATCGCATTGATTTGATACCGGGAGAAATCATGTCGGATAAAGCACATACAGGTTGACACCTCAAGAAAACAAGGAGGTGAAAAGACAGGTTCATGATCTGCTAGACAAAGGATTGGTTAGAGAAATCTTGAGTTCATGTGCAGTACCAATTGTATTGAGTCTGAGGAAGGATGGAGGATGGAGAATGTGTACATGATCAAGAGCCATAAACAAGATCACCATCATATACATGTTTCCATTACCGAGGATAGATGATTTGATGGATTGTTTGAGTGGAGCGAACTATTTTTCAAAGATAGATTTGAAAAGTGAATATCACCAGATAAGGATGAGAGAAGGTGATGAGTGGAAAACAACCTTCAAGACAAATGAGGGATTGTATGAATGGATTGTTATGTCATTTGGATTGACAAACGCCACGAATACTTTTATGAGGCTGATCAATGAAGTGTTGAAATATTTCATTGGTAAGTTTGTGATTGTATACTTGGATGATATATTGGTCTTTAGCAAGACTAAAGAAGAGCATTTGAGACATTTAACGTTGGTGATGAGGAGGTTGCAGCAAGAGAAGTTATTGATTAATTTTAAAAAATCCTCTTTCATGAAGACAGAACTCGTATATTTGGGTTTTGTGATTTCTTCAAATGAGTTGAATATGGATCCCAAAAAGGTGAAAGTGATCAGAGAATGGTCATCACCAAAGAGTATATTTGAGGTGAGAAGATTCCATGGATTAGCAAGTTTATATTGGAAGTTCAACAGAAATTTTAGTGGGATTAGTCCTCAAATGATGGATACAGTTAAGAAAAGACACAAGTCTTTTAAATGGACAGAAGAGGCTAAGAAGATCTTCAATATATTGAAGGAGAAGATCACGGAACAACCGATTTTGGTTTTACCGGATTTCAGAAAGACATTTCAGGTGAGATGTGATGCGAGTGTAGTTGCAATTGGAGCGGTCTTAAGCCAAGATAATAGGCTTGTTATGTATTTCAGTGAGAAGTTGAACGATGATAAGAAGAAGTACTCCACATATGATAAAGAATTATATTCCATAATTCAATCCTTGAATAAATGAAGGCATTATCTTGTGCCGAAGGAGTTTGTTTTGTATAGCGATAATCAAGATTTACAATTCATAACCAGACATGAGAAATTAAACCAGAGACATGCTATGTGGATAGAGTTTATGTAGAATTTCACTTTTGTCATTAAACATATTTTTGGTAATGTTAACAAGGTTGTTGATGCATTGAGCAACATATGTCTAATTCTGCATGAATTTCGAGTGAAGACCTTGGGGTTTGATCACCTTAAGGAAATGTATCATATTGATCCAGATTTCAAAGAAGCATATGAAGCATGTGTGAATCATGTACTCAGAGACAGAAGCTAGTGGGTCAAATATCTAATTCAAGATGGATTGTTGTTCAAGGGATGGCAATTGTGCATACCAAAGTGTCCGATGAGGGAAAATTTGTTGAAGGAAAAGTATAGCAGAGGTCTAGCGGGGAATTTCAGTCATGAAAAAACATTTTCTCAGTTGAATGGTTTGTATTATTGGCCAAGTATGAGAGCAGAAGTTAAGAGGTTTGTAAACAGATGTGAGATTTGTCAGTATGCAAAAGGGAAGAAGAATAACACTAGGTTGTATCAGCCATTTCCTATTCCAGAAAGGCCTTGGGATGCAGTAAGCATGGATTTTGTGTTTGGATTACTGATAACACAAAGAGGAAGTGATTCCATATTTGTGGTAGTTGACAGATTTTTGAAGATGGCACACTTTATCCCATGCCAAAAGACCAGTGATGCAACACATGTTGAAAATTTATTTTTCAGAGAGATTGTGAGACTCGATGGATTTCCTAGGAGCATAGTTTCTGACAGGGACACCAAATTTGTTGGTCATTTATGGAGGACATTATGAAATAAGCTAGGGACAGAGATATATTTTAGTTCTCCATATCACCCACAAACAGATGGTAATACTGAAGTGGTAAATCGAAGTTTAGGAGATTTTTTGAGGAGTTTGGTCACTAAACACCATAGTCAATGGGATCAAATTTTAGCACAAGCGGAGTTTGTGTATAATGACTCGATGAACAGAAGCACTGGGAAGATTTCATTTCATATAGTGTATGGAATGAATCTGAAAGGAGTGTCAAAGTTAAGAAACCTGGAGTAGAGTGAATTTAGGAGCGTTGAAGACGAAGACCTCATTGTAGAAATGCAGAAACTTCATAATCAGATCAAGGAGCAGTTGAAGAAGAGAAGTAGTGAACACAAACGCAGAGCTAATCAACATAGGAGGAAGCTTGAATTTTAAGTTGGAGATCAAGTCCTAGCACACTTAAGGAAGGAAAGGTTTCAAGGGAAACATATAAAAATATAAAGATGAAGAAGATAGGACCGTGCAAAATCCTGAGAAGATTTGGTGAAAATTCTTATGAGATAGAGCTGCCAAAAGATGTGGGTATATCGCCCATATTCAACATTGCAGACCTGTATTCATACAAGGGATATAGAGCTAGAGGATCTGAAGATCAGAGAAAGATCCAGTGGGAGAAACAAATCCATGTAGCAAAGAAGCTGCGGATGGAGCATATCATAGATCAGGGAATTGGTAAGAAGATCAGAAGGAAAACATATTTTGAATACTTGGTAAAGTGGAAAGGACGACCAATAGAAGATGCCAGTTGGGTTGGTGAAATAGATATCCAGATGCATGGAAAATCGATGCAGGAGCTCATGGACATGAGCCCATGAATTTTCCAGCCAGAGGAGTATGAAGCAGGAGCATCTCTAGCAAAGCACAAGCGGAGGACAACTGGGCACACTAGCATGTATTTTGAAATATTTTGAATTCCAAAGTTGGCGTGTTAATGTAAGATCTGAAAAAAAAAATTGATTTATGAGCATCTTTAATGATCGGAGGCTGATCCATGGCATAATATTAATGAGGGAATGTATTTTTATTTAATGTGAAGGATTGTAGTACAGACATGGAGCTTTCGCTCTTATCTGTTTGACTCAAATATTTATTGTAATAAATGTTAAGTAGTTGGAAGCTTTTATTTCGATAGGATAGTTGTAGAGTAGTTGGAGGGAAGGGCTCAAAGAGCACCTCTTGTATAAATATTTGTAATGTTGTTGAGGAGAGGTTGTTGAATCTATTGAGTAGATTGCCATTTTTCAGTTGTGAGAACCCTAGTTATCAAGAGCCATCACCATTGTAGAAAAGAACTGAGAGCTATTGAGAAGCGGTGTATGAATGTATGTAATTTTCAGTTGAAGGAATATAACAGAGGAACATTGTCCCAAATGTGTGGTGTTGATGTGTCTATCTGAATGAGTGAATGGTAGACTTCCTGTCTTATTTTCAACTCTCTTTTATTTCTTGTTCTTGTATCTATGCATGCATTTACATGGTTAGATGTATGAATCTGTGAGGTTTTAAAATAAGCTTCGATTGTTTCTCTTCTACGAGCGAGTGCAAGGATTGCATAGTGTTCGCAAGGAGTACATTGACAAGGTATGTTTTGACTCAAAGCTCAGAAGAGGTAGCATGAAACTTATGTACACAAGGAGTGTGTAGGAATCCGTAAGGAGTGCGTGACAAAGTCTCGGACTCATAAGCTCATGAGGAGTAGCGTGACGCCAGTCGCAAAGAGTGTGAAAATCATCCACAAAGGAGTTGAGTGTGGAAGAGAATATGTTGCAAGGCATGCACAAATCGAGATTTCAACTGAGTTTCGAAGAAAACGTTCTGAGAGACGAAGAAAGTCGAGGAGGTCAAGCTCAGGAGGGAGAGAGACAAAATTCTTCAAGGGAAAGAATTCTTAAGGTTTCACCAAAATCTGTGAATGAGATCCGTTCCAAAGGGAGGTGAATCATTCCAGACCATCAGATCTGGGAGAACTACACGAAGGTTGGCCATATGGTGTTTCAGCACTTTGTAGTTCGGGAAGTTTGGAGGTATTGTAAGAGGGGAGTCATGAAATCACGAGGTCATGAAGAGATCTCAACTATTGGTTGTGGAGAAGGCATGTGGCAACAGATTAGGAGGTCTGGAGGTCTATGCACGAGGTGAACGGGAGTGTCGTGATGTCGCGAAACCCAAAGCATTGTCGGGCCGTAAAAATCAAAGGGGACTCATGGTGCAAGGTTCAAAGTTCGGAAGGAGAATGCTTCCGGAGGAACCGGATTAGGAGATCAGGATATCCCTGAAGCCCAAAATTGTGAAGGGGTTGGTCCACAGTCATAGCCCGTGGTCACTCAGGAGAACAAGGACCTGTGTATAGTGGTTTTGGGTACCCTCAGGGACCCAAAGAGTCGATCTGACTCAGTCTATTGAACGATCCAAGACCGAGAGGTCGAGCAGCCCTCAAGGGAGAAGCGGGGTCTACGTCAATATTGGATTGGATTGGGTACCAAGTGAACTTGGATATTCTTCCTTCATCTGCATTGTATCATTGTTTTCATGTTGGGGCTTATGGAAATTGCTTGTCATCACAATATGAAAGAAGTAGGTTGAGACCCTAAAAGTCATCATCACCTTCTCCATAGGACCCATATTTTTGTTCTCCCGTAGCCAACATTCTATGTTGGTTATTCACCTACTCCACATGAAATAAAACCTCGTGATTTTCCATAATGCAAATTATCAGTGCTTGAACCAGTTTCAATAGCTCTATACACCATTAGAATGGAGTAGAACATCATCAAATCATGCCTCTATCTCCCTCACATAACTTCTTGTAATATTATTTTCCTTATTGGATTCCATCCGACACATGGGGGTGTCATGGCATTGGCCTCCAACACCCCATTTGGGTGATTTAAAATTGAAGGACATGGAAGTAAACCATTTGTGTGTGCATAGGTCACAAAGCTATTTAATATAATTGTCTCTATGGGTGAAAAAGATTCATTTTTAAATAATTAGGTATGGGTATTAAGGTTTTCTTAAATAATTTTGAAAATAAAAATTAAATATTATTGAAAAAGGAAAAATAAAATATGATTAATTGATAGAATTAAAACACTAACCTTGGAAATTCACGTTATTGAGTCATTGATACTTTTCTCAACAATCCTCCTCTGCAATTTCAAGCAAGCTACACGTTGACGCCTATGTAGTTATGCATCCATTAAAATTACATTTTAATAAATATTTCTTAATAAAATAGTTGTGGACATCAAACGTCGAATAAAACCAAAAATTTATGATTTGTAATCAATGTAAATAAATACTTAATTAAAAAAAAATTAATGCATGAAGAGGTTACGCCGCTAGTTTCAACTATATTATCATTTGCATCCCTCACTTCATTGTGGAACAAGGACTTCTTGATATGTCCATCATGTCTAGTTTGAAACATACTCATATATATGGGAAAGATACATAACTCATGTCTAGTTTGAAAGATTATATTATTGTCCGTGTTTCATTGAATGAATTTGTAAGTTGTGGTCCCTTTCGAAGTGTGGTCATGATGAATGAGGGATCTTAGCTAAATGAAGAACAAGACATGGTTAATTGGCATAGATGCCAATAATTTTTGCAATCTTATACAAAATGAGAAGATGAGTCAAAAGTCATATATTGATAAACATAGTTATAGGTGTTTTTGATATTTCAATCACCCTCAAAATCACCTTATTTTGATTCAAGAAATTCATGCTAAACAATTTTTTCCAAAATTCCTCACTAAAAAAAGTAGGGTGGCCATGTAGACTTTTCTTGACGCGGTCCAGCAAAAAGTATATGAAGCCTTAGAAAGGATTGTTAATGTTTTGGGTTACTCCAAAAGTGTTTACATCATGTTTGGGGGCACTTCATGGGATGTGGGGTACAAAATATATGGTTGTGTATCGTTAGGTTGCCTCACCTAGCTTATCAGAAGTGTTACACAAGTGTAGAAAGTATATATTCTATCAATTGTTGTTCAAATAAATGTCTTTCAAGTTTTAGCATTAATACCATATCGAGGTTCCAAAGTGAATTTAAGGGACAAAATTATATTGAACAAAATGAATATATCCATTCATGTATCAAGAAAAAAGAACAAGAAGGGATATGGACTTAGCATTGTATTGACAAAATTAAAATTTTGTGTAGTGGGTTTTAAAAAATTATTGTCCAATGGTAATATGAGATTGGAAAATCTATTGAGATCAAAAATAGATGGGCCATTTAAGTATGATCTTAGAAAAGAATGTGTTATTTCTTATGTGAAAATTTCTACATTGCAATGGATAAAGTTGTTCTTTCAAACATATGGAGAGAATATACTAAATAAGGATATTATTCACCTCTCTGACAATTTTCAAGGAATGAAGCATACCATTTGTATAAGGAAGAAAATTCAAGTTATGATTTTTGTTTTTTTTTCATATTCGTATCTTATAAGACTGTCAGCAATTGAATACAAGAATGTGAATATACCAAGGAATGTTAGAATGTAAATTTGTAGAACTTGTGTAGATATGGAAGCTAAGAAGAAGATTGCAAAAGGAAATGAAAGGGGTAAATGATTGTTTCATTTCTTAATTAGAATATATTATAAGTAAAATGCAACCATTGTGCTTCATCGAACTATTATTATTGCATATAATGATCACATGTGATTTTTCCAATAATATGTAGAAAGAGTTGTTGGTGTGATTCAACGACACTGGGATCAATAAGGACTAGAGCATCAAAAATTGACAAAATAATATAAGGAAGTGTTATAACAATCCTAAAAATATCTAGGTTTGATAATAGATTACATGGACCAAAAGAAGGCATTGATCCCACATTTCCCTCGTATTCCAAAAATTTAAAGGAAGAGAATTTTGTATAGGTCCACATAGTGGATTGCATGGTATTCCATAAGATGTTGTGTCCTAAAGTTTATCTAAAGACACCAAATATTATAAATGATCCAAATTTAACAACCTCAATAAATCATTAGGTGCTTATAAATTGGAAAGATCCTATACTAGAAGTTCTATATCTACAACTAGGCAATACTAATGAGAGAAAATAAAAATTAGGTTTCTCTTGCATATATTTCTTTGCTTGTTGAATTTGAGGTGTTTCATAAAGTGAAGTTGGGCTTCTTACTTATCAAACACACTCATGATCAGATCAATCAAATGTTTGGTAGATTCTCTATTAACTTGAGAAGGAAGACTGCATGGATAATTAATAGTTTAAAATCTATAATTACGCTAGCCTACACCCTTCCCCTATTGTGTGTAGATTTATTCAACTATAGGCTTTAGAAGGTATGTTATGGGTGACACAAAACATGATCAATATATTACGGATTTATATTATCATAGCTATCAATATCAATTCTTGATAACAATTAAAAGTTAACAAAAGGAAACTTCTTTGTGAAGCAATATTATGACTAACCTAAATATTCTCCATGATCTACAGGTTTTCAATTTTTGAGCCATGTTTTGGATTGTACTATTTACCATGCAACGTTTGCATTCCTCACTACAAACAATCAAATTAGTATTGCAAGAAAGGTGCATTGAGATATTCATTATTACAACATGTGTTGAGGAAATCCACCATTCAGTTAGGGAATGTTATAATTACTTTGAGGTAGATGATATGGTTGAATGGAAGAAATTCTATGATAAATAGAAAATCCTTTTTTTTGGAAATTTTGACTACACGTTACCCAATTTCAAGTCATTTTTGTCAAATCATCCATTGGAAGGACATTCAAATATAATAGAATTCAATAGATTTTTGCATATCACTAAAACTTAGCCAGGGGAAATATATTTAGGTTCAAGATGTACAAGAGAGTAATGTGAATGCCTATAGGAAATGTGTATGATCTTAGAGTTGGTGTTATGATTACAGTTCCTTCAAATGATGATGAGAATGATCATCCATTTTGTATTGCTAAAGTTTTGAATGTATCTTTTAGAGAAAAGAAAATTACATCAATCATAGTGGATTGGATTTGTACTATATCAAACAATAGTTTTTATGATATTTACAAACTAAAAATATCTATTTACTCCAACAAAGTTCAAGGAAAAAAATGAATGTTGAAAAATAAATTACATATTAATAATCTAAATGGATAATATTAATGTTTTTATGATATTTACAAACTAAAAGTATCTACTTACTCCAACAAAGTTCAATGAAAAAAAATGAATGTTGAAAAATAAACTACATATTAATAATCTAAATGGATAATATTAATATGTTAGCATATGAATTTCAATTAACAAAAGGTGATTGGCTTCATAAAACTATGCCAGTCTTTCAAGAGAAATTATCTACATAACACTACACCGATAATGAAACTAGAAGACTAGTAAATTTATTGTCTAGTAATATTGTCCCAAAGAATAAAAATTAGTGGAAAAAGATTCTTATTCTTTTTAAACTTGAATGTATATTGTTTTTTCATATATATTTAAGTAATAGATAATATTTTTGTGATTTTTGTTTTAGTAAAATGCATGAATGTTTTATTATGATTCAATGTTGGAAATTTTCAAACATTTTTTTACATATATTTATTGTTTGGTTTCATAAAATTTTATGAAATATTTAAAAGTGGGTTTTTTAGATGTTGATTTTTTTTTGTATAGAGTTAAATTAATGGTTTGAAAATTAACTAAATTTTTTATAATTCAATTTATTTAAAAATAATGATTTGAAAACTAATTAAATTTTATATTGTTGAATTTGTTTAAAAATAATTGCAAATGTTCATTGTAATATGAGTGTCGGGAATGAGTAGAAGTTTTCCTCATTCCCTCAAATTTACAAGAAACATGAATTTAGGAGCAGTAATAATATATATTAAAAAAATATAAAAAATATTTTAAATTACAATGATATTTTAGATTACAATGTGTAGAGATATTGATATATTTAAAATCTTATTTCAATAAAATTGAATGGGACAATGTTTCTCCTATTGCAACAACTACAATATTAAAATTACTAATTTAGTTTGTGCTAATAATTATATGAGTATATTTAACACAATATGAAACTTTAATATCCTTAAATATTCCATTAGAAAATGAGAAACAAAAGTGAAAATACATATATACAATTTTAACATCTACTTAAAATTAAACTTTACATATATAAACTTTAAACATCTTTGTAAATTTTAAGCATTAATCTTTTTTTATTGGAAAAAACAAAATAGTATTACCCTTCTAATATGAAAATACAATAAAAATCAATGATATGGTTGGTTGATATCAACTACATAGTAAGGTCGTGGGTGCGGCGTAGTGGTAAGGTCAGTCATGTAATGACGGTCAGGTCTCCGGTTCAAACCCGAGCATGGTCGTTGCTCGCTGCCTAATTAACCGTTCTGAGCAAGCTCACCACCTTTTGGTCAAGATCTTCATAGAAAATAAAAAATTCCCTACCTTTAACTCTATCAAATCTCCTCCTCCCACATGCTACAACGTTTGAGATGAAGCGAATCGGAAAGCCATCACGGCTAGGGTCCAAACCCTAGTCGTCTCTGCTCTGGTTCTTTGACTACAGAAGCGCGGATTCGGCTGTAGCAGCCGGTCATACAGTCGCGGATCGGAGTGAGCGTCCCCCCTGCGTTTCTGCACACGTTTTGGAGCAGCGATCACCCTACCTCTGCGTTGTTTGCTGGTGGTCGGCGCCTCTGCGATTTGGTGGTCGACGTCCTGCTACGATGGCCCCAAATCCGGATGCCGAGATGGAAGAAGATCCTATGGAAGCATTCAAAGCGTTAATCCGCTCGGCAAGACCGAAATCCAAGCCCTCTCTCTCGTCTAAGTTCGTTAAGAAGAGGGAAGAGATCCCTTCACTGGAGCTATCTCCAGAGGAGCCTTGCAATCTTGCCCTTCTTCTAGCAGAAAATGCCCTCATCGGAAAGTTTACGGGGTTATGGCCCAGCCCCAAAACGGTGGAGGCATGGATGGATGATCGTTGGAAGTCCTTGATACAAGGAGAAGTCTCTTTGTGCGCAGTAGGCAGGGGTTTCTTTGTCTTCAGCTTCTCAAGGATAGAGGATCGTGATCTAGTCTTCAGATCTGGACCCTATTTCATGGGGGCGAGAGGGTTGTTCTTAGCCCCCTGGACTCTTGACTTCAATCCCGGAGCCGAGATCACCCCAGCCCCTATTTGGGTTAGGCTGCCTCATCCTCCCTTGCATCTCTGGGGGAAAAGCTCTCTGGAGGACATCGGCAATAAGCTAGGGCATTTCCTGGACAGTGTGGAGCCGAAGGGGATCAGTATACCTGCGCTCGAATTTGTGTGGAGGTTAACCTTGAGGAAGGTCTTCCGGAAGCCATTAAGCTCTCCCTGGGGGAATGATGCCATATCCAAGAGCTGGACTATGAGCATATTCCTTTTAAGTTCCTTCGATGCCATGCTTACTGTCATTTCGCAAAAAGCTGCCCCAAAGCCTTTGAGGTGCCGGGACCAGCCAAAGAAGATGATTTTCAGCTAGTATCTAACCGGCGAAGGCAGCTAAGGCGAAAGGATCCACTAACCCAGGCTCAGAAGGCCACTCACCAAGCATAGGCAACCCTAGAAAATAAAAACAGCTTTGATGCGTTGAAGGAAGACGAAGCCCAAGATCCAGAAACAACAACAGTTAAGGGAAATCCTCCGACAGACGAAAGCCTTCCGGATTCCACCCCCCTAGAGTCAGTAGCAGGGAGAGAAGTTCGGGCCACAGATCTGGAGCCCCCTGCCCCTGCAGGCCTGGTTGTTTTAGTCCCCTCTAGCGGCTCTGTGGAAACTTCTGAAACTGAAGACATTCCAGTTTCGTCTCCACCACTTACTCGAGGGCGAAAGACCAACAAAGCACGCAGAGAAAAGGAGGCAGCCTCCAACATTTCTTTCGGTTCTCAAAAACAGCTGGATCCCTTCTTTAAGGGGAAATTTTCATCCTCCTTGGTTTAATGCTTTGCTTCTGTCTTCTACTGTGCTCACAGTTTGTGAGAATTTACTCATGTATGCATTTTTTGTCATTTTCTCAATTTAGCGCAAGAAGCAAACGAGATTGGACTCCCAAGACATTCACAAGAAGGTTGGCAGCACTATTAGAGGTCACCAACCTTCTTCAGATTTGTAACTTTCTGATTCTGGCTTGCCAGAAAGCTGCTTAATACAGCCTAACCGTTTTTGTCAAAAAAAAAACTACAAAGTGAAACAAATGCTTGTCGTGGATAGGGTATTGATTTATTAGACTTCCATGTTTAGTTTGGGCTTGAAGGAAAACATACATGTATTAAAAGTTTTTCATATTTACAACTATAAAGTGAGTATTATTAAGTTTTTTACTTAACTAATTTTTGAAATAATATTTACCTGTAGTTTAGTCTTAGTTTTATAGTGATATTTTGAATAAATATAATGAAAATATTTGTAAGAAATTATGTATTTGTAATAATGGAATAAATATATTTACATTTTAATTTAATATAATTCTAATTTAAAACTCTGTGTTTAGGAAATAGGTTCCCAAGCTCCCATTTCTTTGATGTTGAAGCTCCCAAAAAATCTCCCAAGTTCCCAAAAGAGTTCCCAACCAATTGAGGACGTTCCCAACTAATTCCCAAGTTCCGGAACTTCGGGAACTAGTTTCATAGATGTTGAGAGTAATTCTCTTACAACTATGCTAAAAATGTAAGAAAAATAAACATTCCATGAATTATTTTTTTCAAAAAATTAATATTTTTATGTGTTTTTTAGCATTTTATAAAATATTACCATAAATGTAAGAAAAATAAACATTTCATAGATTTCTTTCGAAAAAAATAATATTTTTATGTGTATTTTTTTGGCATTTTATAGAATATTGCCCTAGATTATTTTAAAGTACAAGGACTGACCTTAATGATCAAACCATGATGTGCTACAAAGTATCCACTATGATTAAACTATGGCACTATTAATGCCTAGGTGGTCTTTGTATCCACTATGATTAAACTATGGCACTATTAATGCCTAGGTGGTCGTGGGGAGATTCGGACTAAAGATATTTCATTTGTTAAAGGGGTCCTTAACCAATGTACTAAGGAATGATCTTAAATATCAAATCTTTATGTGTGGGAAGGTATCCACTATGACACTGCTACCCACCATGGGGGCGATTTCAGCAAAAGATCTTTCACATGTTAAATGTATTCTTAACCAACATACCAAGGAATGATCTTAAAGATCATATTTTGATGTGCAACAAAGTATCTATTATGATAAGCAAAATAGAAAGTTGCGAAAAAAAATTGCAAAATCAAAAAGGGCGTTCATCTTGAACCAAAACTAAAACTAAATGATGCACAAAACCAAAGAAATTCATAAAATGAATATGTATAATTTGTATAACTCAATTTTTCTTAATTTATTCAATATATTAAAAAATAACATAAAAATTCAAGAACACAATTATAATTTTTTTTTATATTATTTTCCCTAAAAATTCAAGAACACAATTATAATTTTTTTTATATTATTTTCCCTAATAACCAAAAGGAATAGTAAATTTATATCTTAATTGTTGAATCATATTCTTAAATTATTATTTGTTAATATAATTCATAAAAAAAAAATTATTAAATAAATTTTGAAAAAAAAGATTTATTAAATAAATTAAAAAAAAAAACTTTATGTTTAGATGTAAAAGAGTTCAAAAGTTCAGATTGCAAGATTAAGATAAGATTAAAGAATTTAGAGGTTAATTTTATTGCCAACGTCACAACCAGTTGAAGAGTGGCTCTCCTTAAGAGGTTAATTATATAACCATATTCCAATGATGATTGCTAAAAAAAAATCCAAAACATAAAATGTTTAAACTGTGTCCCTGGACACAAGATTGAGATAATTGTGCCCCTCAATATTGAGATAATAAACTTATAAATGGTATCCAAGAAAAATAGATCCTTCACATTTAGATGATCTAATATACTGATAAAAACAAAACTTTAGCTTTCAGATATTTTTAATTTTTAAAATCATTTTTAATATAAAATTATCTTAAAGCAGCCCGTGAACGCTGTGCAAACTGGTCAATGGGAACAGGTTTGAAAAGACAACGCAGCGCAACCTACAAGCTCAAAATAGATATGACGAATCCAAATTTGACGAGTCATGGTTTTGTTTTGCATTGGCATTGACATCACGAATAAAAAACCAGAAATAATGGGGCCGGACAGAGACCAGAGAACCGAGAGGATTGAGTGTCAAATGAGACCCTAGAGGTCATAGCTCTTAATATTTTATAAAACTATTACGTCTTGACTATTCCCTCTCTTAACCCCACACAACTCCAGCTGTACTCCACTGGAATCTGGCCAGCCATATGAAACAAACGAGAGCATTAAAAGGAACGGATCGTCATCTTACTGTTCAAATGCTGACTCGCATAATTCATTCGATGTTCTCTGCCGGGACCAACAATATGAAGTATCTCTGAACTTAAAAATAATGCAAATAACACAGAATCTGTCCCGGGCTGAACATGGAAGAACGATGTAATCTCTGCCCATAGTGGAACATTAATGCAATCTCCCCATAATGATGTATTTTGGAATTATCCTTCTGGCTCGAAAATTCCTCTTTTCTCGCTTTATTTTGAATCAACATGGCTATGGGAAGAAAAGATGTAAAAATAATTTCATATCATCAAGTTTTTTTTCATTTCTTTGAACAGAGGTTTAATCTTCATAATTGTTTTGGTCTATATTATCTGGGCAGTCATAAATTATGATGTTGACTGTTATTTGGATCATACCATTC
>JZKD02S1745643.1:0-10154 GCA_000966675.3 Picea glauca | reverse complement strand
TGGAGGTAGGTATTAAAATGGATGGAGGAGTGGGGGATCATAGGTGGAGGAGGATGCAGGTAGTGGTGGAGGCGGGGTGAAAAGGGTGGAGGAGGTAGGGTTATTATTTGAATGATGATCGTTTCTCATTTTCCCTCTTCACCCCCATTGCTTTCACCTTTTAGTAATGATCCTCCTTCCTTTATCCCCTTCATCCCCTATTTTCCTCCACTTCCATCCTCCTCCACCCATGCTATCCTCTTCTTCCTCCATCTTTTCTCCTTCCCTTGGTCTTGGTCTTCCACTTCCCTCCACCCCTCCCTTCCTTTTCTCCACCATCCTTAACTCCCCATTCTCATTCTCCCTCCTCTCCCTACCCCTTCCCTACATTATCCTTCCTACCTCCATCACCCTTCTCTCCTCCCTCTTGTGTCCTCCCCTTCCCTCCTCCCTCCTTCCCACCATCATCCCCATCCACTACTCCATCCCCATATACTCCAGAATCTGCTCCCTTCATTTTCTTTTTTATATATTTGAATTTTCCAAGTGATAGGGATGAAGAGGGAAAATGAGGAATTGTTGGGTATGTGTTATATTATTTTCATATGTGTGCATTGGATTTGATGATCCTCGCTTCAATAGTGGTTTAGTTTTGCATCGGGCGTTGCCATAGAGGGCCAGACTTCCCCCCCCGATAGGCGAAGGGATTTGGCTGGAGTTGACGGGGTTTAGGGAAACGCCCCATATTTTGTTTTGGCGGTTTTCTCTATTTTTAACGGTTTTCTAATTTAATCCAAGATTAAGGGATTAGGGTTTTGGTAGTTGTGGAATACCTAAAATATTGTATATATTGTATTGTGAATGGTGAAATTAATACAATGAATAGTTGAGAGGTGTGGCACCAAGTAAAACTGGTTTTCTCTCGATTAATAGTTTCAAACATAAATCTCTATGTATTATATGTATGAGCCATTAATTAATTTTTGTTTTGATTAATAATATGTATGCAATTTTTTATCTCACAAGTTTAAAAATTACAAAAATGAATCTTCTCTCCATAATTAGTAATTCTACCTTTTCCCTCTGTCACCCCCAATAACTTTTCCTCTATCCTAATCCACCTCCACTCCCTTCACCATGCACCCTTCCTCCCTTATTCCTCTATCCTAATCCACCTCCACTCCCTTCACCGTGCACCCTTCTTCCCTTGTCCTTCCACTACCCTCCCATTGCTCCCTCCTCTCCATTGTACTTACCTCCCTGCCATTCCTCACCCCTCCTCTATCCTCTGCCACCTCCACCCTCCCCTTACCTCCCTTTCCCACTACTCTCCCATCCTCTCTATATGATGCCCCCTTCGCGTTTTTTATTTTTAAATTTTAAATATTTTATTTTAATTGTTTTTAATTTGATTAGTATTTTTTTTTTAAATAATTTTATTATTTTTTTAATAATGTTTTTAATGTGAATATGTGTGTTTTATAACACAAATACAATAAAAACAATTTTTTTTAGATTAGTTTTTTCTATAATGTTAGTATGTCCTAACAATTTAATCAAAATATTAATTATATTATTTTATAATAAATTTAATATTATTTCTATATATATTTATTATTAAAACAAATTTTCAATTTTTTTTTCCATAAAACATGAACCATGAAAATGATATATCATCACATTCCAAACCTACTCTATTGCAATCAATACAACAATTAATATATTGATCTAATGGAATTCATGAATATGGATGTGAATGTATTATGGAATATGGTGCCAACAAAAAGAATATAATAATCATTCGGATTTTATTGAAATAAGCAAATATTTATTTGTGAAGTAGGTTAGAATGAAGCGATAAATAGTGAAATAAATATCCATTTGATATTTGTGTAAATATTACGGGTAAGTTGTGTTCCACCACTTTTAAGTTTTAAATCTCACACACACATTTATTTATTTGTTTTATATAGTTTAAAGAACATCATTTGGAAGTCCCGTGAGACAGCTCAAATGGTTAGACGGTACCTTTCTCCAAGTGTTGGGAGGAGGTCTTGTGATCAAACCCTGCTGAGTCTCCGGGATGGATTTTGTAATGGCTTCTATGTAAAATGTTTATATACTGATGAATATAAACGAGAAACTTTCCCGTGGAAAAAAAAAAGAACATCATTTGGAGTGAAATTGAGTAAATCCAAATTGAAGATATATTCTATTATTCCTTCATACTTTCATTATGGATTCATCATGGATGAGGCGTGTGTATTATAATGTGTAAGATCAAATTAAATATACAATATTTGTAAGCTTTCTTTATTTTGAATTGAAACCAATTGCGTACATGCTTCAATATTCTTTCTCTTGGTTGAATGAAAATACAAGTAAATTGAATTGTAATCTTAAATATTTTATGTTTTTAATTGAATTGTAATCTTAGATATTTGATGGAAAAATTAAATGGTGTTAAAAAATTCATCCTTTTCCAAATCATTGAAAATCAACAAGGCCATGCCAGGCATATCAAATTTGTCAAAGAATATAACATCTCTATTTTACCCAGCTTGTAATTAATCATTAATTATGACCACCATACCATGGTATGAGAATAATGTAAATATATTATTGTGTAGATTTCCAACGACTAACTGCGGGGATGAATAATTGAAGTATTGACCATGATATCACTAGAGGAAAACAATGGTGAAATTGTGGAGAGGTTTCATTATGTCAAAATGCCCAAAATTTCTCCTTGCTGAAATAAAAAGCCTCATCCTGATCCAAAGGAGAAATCAATTAATAAGAAAAAAACCAATGGTTGAACCATCAACCACCCCAATGAATGAAAGCATGGAGGGTCTAGCTGGGGAGATAGAAAACTGTCAGCTTGAAGTAACACAGAGGGTAGTTTTTCCTGCAAGCCCAGACTAAATCGAGTTTCATTTTGACAGAAGGAACAAGACAGGTCCATAATCTTCTTGAAGGGGAGAAAGGCATGAAAATAATACACACAAAGACATACAAGAAGGAGACACACCGGGAGAGGGAATGCATGACCCATATATCTATAAGAAAAGAGGAATACTGCATGGGGCTCTCCAACTAAGAAGAGTAATGAGAAGATTAAGCTGATATGGTTACTGAAGAGAACAAGAGAAAGGATCTCTGAGAATTCAGAGAAAATAGGACCTGAGAAAAAGTTCATGAGCTTGATGTCGAGGGAGCATCTGATAAACCTCACAGAGACTGTGACAGAGAAAGAACCTCTGAGAAACTACAAAGGTTCCCTAGTGATATAATGGCTTGACACGAGGGTGACCAGAGTGCTAAGAATGAATGCCTCTGAGTCTATGGTTGGGTGGAAAGGAGAACACTCACAGTTAGTTGGCCGGTGATCGACTGTAATAGATAAGTATTTTGTTTAACCTGTGCACTTGGATTGAAATGCATGATTTGAATGTCTGAGTTTGCTTATCGTTGAGTTAATTTGGTAATGATTGTGTTATCTATTTTTAGAGTTTATATGCATGTGTGTGTATTTCCTGGTTGAATGAATGAACCTCTGATGTTCTATAAGTTTCCATTGTTTCTCTTCCAAAATCCTAGTGCGAGGAGTGCACATATACTCGTCTGAGTATAAAATCTCAAAGGAGAGACTAGTGCAAAGTGTGCATAGGGACAACACTTAGTGAAGTGTTGCAAGGATCTCAAGGTGAGCGAGCACAAGGAGTGCGTGAGAGATTTTCTAAGTCTAAAGCTCAAGAGAAAGAGTGTAAATCGGGTGCCAGAGCCTAAGTATTTTAAAGCTAACAAAGCTGGAGAAAGATAGTTAGATTTATTTGTTGAAAGGGAGGAGTTCCTTTGTTTGGAGGATGAGCGGACCAGATCCGTTCGGGAGGAGCCAAAGTCTTTCACGACCGTTGGATTGAAAAATAAGCATGGGTATTAACCCCTCATAGTTCTTCGGGCTTCGCGAGTTCGACGAATTTTGTGTGTTCGTCGTAAAAGAGGCAAATTATCCGAAGTTCTAGAGCCCAAAGTTATTCTGGTTTGTCTGTAGTAGAGGGACACGTGTCCACGGATCAACGGTTATCCGGAAGTCTGGTTATCTGGAAAAATCAAAGTGTGATCACACAAGAGCGTGCAAGTTTCCCGAAGGTTCGAAGGCCAGAGAAAATCCTAACCATTAGCGCAAGGTGCACGTGGCGATAGATCGAGCGTGGTTTGAAGTTCAACGCTATAGAAAATATGAGGTAGTTCAACGCTCTAGAAAGATCCGAAGCTCAGATCCCGAAGAAGACGTAGGCCATTGATCTGAGATAAGTGTCAACCATCTGATCTGCTAGTTCAGAGTTCGCACATTCAAAAGTGTTGTGAAGTAACCTCTAAATGATGGAGTCGCGAAGTAACGTGGACCGTTGATTCGAGGATGCTTCGGGATCTCCCTGAACCGTTAGATATAGACTATCGTCAGCTTGATGCTGACCACTTCGAGAGCAAGGAGGAAGTCACACCATGGATCCCCCGAACATCAAATTCACAAAGTAACGGAGGCCATAGATCAATGGATCTACATGGACAGATATTGACCATGAGATATAAGGGTGTAGGAAGGACAACAGTCCGGAGTGACGTGGCACACCCATGTTACCCAGGGTGATGTGGACTCACATTTGATGTGCCGCATGTTACTTAGATTCGTATGTTTCGTAGACCCTACATGCCCATTAAAAAGTGACAAGTTTCACTCCGGTAGGGACCATGTGCCATCTCTGCCTTGCTGCGTGTACCCATGGCACTTTCTTACTTGGCCCATTCGATGAGTGGAGTGCTTAAGACCCACGTGTCCTTTCCCCCGCATTTAGCATGTCACCATGTGTGAGGGTGGACCCTTTGGGAGTCCAGAACTTCAGGTCTTCGAAGGTTTTGGATGCAGTTTCGTGGGTAAGTGGAAAGGCCCAAAGGCTGGAGCCACATGGAGATATTTCAGACTCCTTCAGGAGTTTGGGAATTTGGGAATTTGGGACTCCAGAGGACAGGCGTGCAGAAAGGAGAAGAGACGTTTAGCGTCAAAGCGCCAAACGCCGAACTTCCCTCTAACTCATGTGTTAAACGAAGACTGTGTCCCATCGTTGGATTAAACGGTGGATGAACCTCCCCATGGATGTATGAAATTGGAGATGGTACGAATGAGGTGGAGCCATGTGGGTGCCATGTGGCCCATGTCTGATAAATGCCCGAAGAACTTCGGGAGACCATAACTTGCAACCCAAAGCTCAGACTTGAGCTTGGTAGCAGTCGTTAGAATGCTACGGGTGAGTATAATAGGATGCATACCTAGTACAAATGATTCAAGATGTTTAAGGAAAGAGAAATTTAGATGCACCATCCCTTGAAAATGTACTTAAGGGGTCGGTGTGTTACAAATTGGTATCAGAGAGAGAATCAACACTTGGCCTGCTTGGGATCATGAAAGAGTCACGTGAGTATATTTTCTTTATTAGAAAATTTTAAGGGAGAGGGCACCCTGCCCTACCCTATCTAGCAGAGAAAGATTCAAACATAGGCCTGGATGGTCCGGGGAATAGTCACAAGACTAGTTTACCAAGGCTAAGATGAGCTTGTTGAGACTATTACTGTCGTATGTGAATTATCTGCATAAGTTCTATGAGGAGAAGTGTGCAGATTAAAATTTAGTTAGGATGTTACCCAACAAGATTGAATCATGCTATACTGTGGAAGAAGAAGCATATCATTTCTTTCGGGAAATCATATCTAGTCCTACAAAAATGAGACTATGCAAAGGGGTATAATGCTTGATGCACAAAGATATGTTGAAATGAATATCACAAAGATAGAGCATGCATATGACATGCATATATACTTATTATAGCCCATCATTGAGTGAGAAATATGGTGATGTCATAGATCACATGGTTAGTGATGATATGACTATGGAAGCATAAGTAAAAGGTTGATGATGTTGAGTACATAGTGCCTTATATAAGGTGGGAAGAATTAATGAAATGTTGATCCTGGATGTGGAAGAGAAAGTGTTGGTACACTTCTAGATGACCAATGGGTCAAGTTGGAATCCATAGGTGGATGACAACCATATGGATATGGCTTGGTACACTCAGATAGCTATAAGAGGGAGTTTAGGAAAAGATTCCCCTGTAGAGATCCGTTGACCAAGAGTGAATTGAGGCATGAAGAAGAGACTAGAAATGGTTATCCTACTGCCTTGAGTGATGCAATAACTACCCATCTGAATTCTAAATTATGGGAGATTTTACAGTAGAAATGGAAAATGTGACCCTCAAGAGAGGGCAACATCAATATGAATTATGTCTGTGAGACTGGTCATATGATTGACTGTAAACTCTCGCTAAAGAACACTAAGATTAAAACAAAAATATCATTGTGAATGGATGAGGTAGAGAGGTGCAAGCGATGCACCTACATATATACAAATATATGTATACATGCTTAAAAGAATAACATGACTACAAGCTCTCAACTGAGAGGGAAGCTCCGTATTGAGTGTCTCTATGAGACTTGTCATAATAATGATTGGAAGATCCTTGGGAGAAGGATCTAGAAGTTTGATATGTCCATGTGTATGAGTGACATGGAAAAGGTGCAAGCAATGAGCTTGCATGATGAATGTTTAGATGTGTTTATTTATGCCTGAGTGAATATATTTAATGCATCGTAAGGTTTCTTGATTTAGACTAAGTGAAAACCACTAAGAGAGGGATTTTTATTATTTAAGGGATTTTGAGAAATTCTTTTACAACATATTCATCTTTAGAAATTTACAAACTTATCTAGACATTCCTGTAGATTTGCTTCTCGATTTCTGAACCAGAAATCCGTACCACTGTATGGTTTTCACAGCATTAAATGCTGTACAGACTATCCTCGAAATGCATGCCAAATTTTTGCTACTACTGTACGAAAATCCCAGCTAAAAAAATGCCTTGAAAAATGTGCCCAACACCTTGAAAATCGTGCCCAAATATTTTTTGTTGTATGGCCCTCGATTTCTGTGCAGGTCCGTACAGACTGTACAGACTTTTCTCACCTAGAAAAATATGCCCAGCAACCTCCTCAATTTCTGTGCTTGGAATAGCTATACGATAGCCTTGGGATGTGTGCCAAATACTCTCAGAAATTTGTGTTGTTGTTTGCCTAAAAAACTGTGCACAATAAATGTTGTATGGCCTCTCTAATTCGTACTGTATCGACTGATAATAAATGTTGCCTTTTACCTTGTAATCCATGCCTGCTGTTTTCCTTGGGATGCGTGCTTTCCTCCTGCAAATGCTGTCTCTCTTCTCTAAGATCGACCTCTCTCTTCTCTTCTTTCTCTCTCAGCAAAAATGGATGAACTACCCAAGAATGGGTGCGCCCCCTTACCCTAATCGACCTCATGAAGTAGGTGAGGAGTCTCTCTAATCCAATGGCCGATATTAGATTAGATGAGTGGATGAGATTAAATGTCTCTTCACACACCCTCACTTTAGTCATAAAGTCACCTTTTAATTTACATCTCACAAATTAAATGACTAGGGCCCACATTAAGCACTTTCTCACCCCTTAGGTGCCTAGGGAAGAGAAACACTTGCCTTGGTACTTTAGTTAATTAAAAATTTAACACTCCCTCATACCGAGGAAAGTGTTACTCACCACTCCAAGCTTGTCCCTGAAAAATAAAAACTTGCTTCTTCCCAATGCCTTGGTGAGTATGTCTGCAACCAACTCCTCTGTAGATATGTACTGTAACTCCACAACTCCTCTCTGAACATAGTCACGGATGAAGTGATAACAAATATCGATATGCTTAGACCGGTCATGAAAAAATGGATTCTCTGAGCGTTTAATGCAACTTTGATTATCACAGTAAATCACAGTAGGCCTCAACTACACACCGAACAATCCCACCAGCATCTTGCGAAGCCAAAGGGCCTCACAACTGACCTGACTGGCTACCATATACTCAGCCTCTGCAGAACTCAAAGCCACTAACTTTTGTTTCCGACTGAACCAAGACACAACAACTGATCCCAATCCAAAACAACACTCTGAAGTGATTTTCCTGTCACTAACACATCCTAACCAATCCGAGTCTGTATAGCCAACCAAATGAACTCCATATCCTTTATGATAGTCCAAACCATAATCTACCGTACCACAAAGATACCTGCGCACATGTTTTTCTACCACCCAGTGCACTCTCCAAGGCTCCACCATGAACTGACTAAGAGTGTTGACAACAAAACAAATATCTGGTCTGGTATTGACCAAATACATCAATGACCCGATCAATTGACGATACAAAGTGGAATCCACCAACTGTGACTCAGAAGAATGAAGCTTCTTCCAATTGGTAATCTTGGGAGTGGTCATGGGCCTGCTATCTCCCATATGAAATCTACTCAGAATGTCACACACATACCGCCCCTGTCCCAGGAAGATGTGTACAGGCTCCTACCAAACCTCCAATCCCCAAAAGTAATACATCAGTCCAATGTCAGTCATCTCGAACTCTGAAGCAAGGCTCTCCTTGCAGCTGTTGATGAGTCTCTCTGCCCCTATAATTAAAATATCATCCACATATAGCAGAAGAATTAGAGGATCCTCTCCAACCACAATGAAGTATAGGTTGGGATCTGCCTCACTCTTCTCAAAACCCAACTATTGCAAATAGGCATCTATCCTCGAATACCAAGCTCTGGGAGCTTGTTTCAGCCCATACAATGCCTTCTTTAGTCTACACACATCAGACTCTTTCCCATGCACCTCAAATCCCAATGACTTCTCAATATACACCTCCTCTTCAATAAGACCATTCAGAAATGCGGTCTTCACATCCATCTGGTGGATCTTCCAACCCATCTTTGCTGCAATGGAGATCACTGCCCTGATCGAACTGTATCTAGAAACTGATGCAAAGGTCTCATCATAGTCAAATCCCTCAACCCGTAAAAACCCCTAAGCCACAAAGCGAGCTTTGTACTTTTCAATGCTTCCATCTGCAACATTCTTTAGTTTGTAGAGCCACCTGAAAGTCACCACTGACTTCCCCTTAGGTCTATGAACAAATTCCCAGACATCGTTCTTCATGATGGAATTGTACTCTTCCATCATGGCATCTCTCCATACCTGTCTACTAGTGGCCTCCTCAAAAGTGGAAGGCTAAGACTCCCAAATATTTCTCACCATCACGATGTAGCTGCAAAACCTCTCAGGAGGTTTACTCTCCATCACTGCCTGTCTGGGATTCCCCACTGAACCTTGTGCCTCCCTCAAAGTGTCCTGAAGCCACTTGGGATTCCTCCTCTTTGAAGTAGTGTCCTGTGGAGGGGACTCTCCTTGCTCAACCCCATCTACTGAAGATAATGATCATGAAGTAGACTCTGAAGTACCTTTTCCTGAAACCTGTGGACCAGTAGCCTGTGAACCTGAATCTTGTGGCCCTGTCACCTGTGAACTTGTCATCCCCAAAATTGGTGGCCCTGAACTCTGTGTCACTCTAGTCTACTGCGGACTCACTTGAATCTATGGTGAAGAATTCTCACCCTTATCTGTCCCTCTAGACTTCCTAAAGGATCCGTCCTCCTCAAATCTGGCATCCCTCCTCAAGACAGTCTTCCTCAAGGAAGGAAGGTATATACGAAAAGCCTTTGAAGTCTCTCTGTACCCAACAAAGATCCCTCTCTCTGCCGTGGGCTCCATCTTTGTCCTCTTCTCATAAGGAACATATAAAAATGTGATGCACCCAAAAATACAAAGGTGCCCCACCTCAGGCTTCTTCCTAGAGAAAGCCTCCTCAGGAGTCATGCTCTCCATAGTCTTGTGATGACTCCTGTTCTGCAGATAAACTGCAGTGTAGCATGCCTCAACCCATAGAAATAGTGGCATCCCCTGATCATGTAACATGGATCTCGCAGCCCCAACAATGGCCTTGTTCTTCCTCTCTGCAACCCCATTCTGCTACAGGTTGTAAGGAATAGTCAACTCCCTCCTGATGCCCTCTCCTTAACAGAAGTCTATGAACTCCTTGGAGGTATACTCACCCCCATTGTACGATCTTAGGACTATGATTTTCTTCCCTGTCTAGTTCTCCACAAGAGATTTGAACTCTTGGAACCGACTGAAGACCTATCCTTTGG
>JZKD02S1745632.1:98046-114448 GCA_000966675.3 Picea glauca | reverse complement strand
GGCCTCGAATACTATTCTGCAAATATGGACACTTATGCGCTTCTAATCAATGGTTAGGTCAAAAAGTAATGTAAAGTATTATGCAAAACAAATTAAACATATAGTGATGAGAAAGTACGTTGTATACCTTGGAGTGATCAGATGAAGTGATAATATGAGTCTAAATACAGGTGATGAAGGGTATAATAATGGCAAAAAGTATGGGCAAAAAGGTACAATATGTGGTCCCAACAACTATCACCAAAAATTAGATAAATGACCATCACTTTATTAAGAATAGGAGGTATTCTTATATATATGCATATTATTACATGATGTCTTCAATATGTCAAGCTATAACTAGCTTCTAACAACTAGTTAGCTAGATCTGATCAATTACTTCCTTGGGAATTGCACCCAATTGTTATTGTCCTCCAATAAGCTAAGAGAGTGTACCTTCCAAGAATCGATTTGGTTGAGGGAGTGTGTCTTCCTTGGGAATCATGTGGATTTATATTGGGTTGCCCAAAAATTTCACCTTCTATTTCATTATAATTTAGGATATATAACCTATGGAAGATAGGGTTTTTTATTCATCCTGAAATCCTTTTTAAACGATTCCCATTGGAATTTTTTCCATCAAATATTTTTGGGGAAGTTTCAGATAGTGAAATTTGGTGGATATTGAGGAGAAACATCATAGTACATGTGGTAAAAAAATTAGGTTTTGGTTTGCTATAATTTCAGAGATATTGTCCATGGAAGAAAATCTTTGTGACTAATCCTCAAATCCGTTATCTTGGCATTTTTGTTGTAACTGTTTTGTAATGATGTTTAAGACTCTAGAATTTTTAGAACCTTGAGTTGATAGAGTGAAGTATATGTGGAAAAAAAAATTATTTTAAATCATGATATTTTTCTTGTGGAAATTAGGGTTTTTGCACAAGTTATTTTCTAGTGATTTTAAGATCTTTTTCTATGGTTAGCAAGATCATTTTTTAATTTTTGTTTAGAGACATGGTTGGAAACACATTGTTTCACCTTGCTAGAAACCCCTGTAACCCCTATTGGCACCATTTCAAGTAGTACTGCATTAGATATTACATTTAGAGGGAATATCATTTCCATGTACGTTGGGGTATATAGGAAGTCTCCTAGGTATACCTGAAACCAGCTTTAGATAAGATATTTAGTCATCTTATTGCTATAGTACACTGAGAACAACACTTGGGGAGACCTCTATATAGTACCTAGGTAGATGGGTAGTATGGCTAAGGGCACATTTGAGCCTCCTTAACTACTTCCCTAGGATATTTGGATCAATATTATTTTTTGACCCTGCATGTACATTAGACAACAATAACACTTGATATTCCCTTATCCTCAGGACCCTATAATATTTTCTAGTGAGCTCGTAGATGAAGGATAACCATAGTTTTTGATAAATAGGAAAAAGAGCAATAACGTTTTTCCATGTCTCTAAAGAAATATCTAAAATTTACTTCACCAATTAAACCTCCAAAAATATCCTTCATGACTCATGAAGAAAATGAGGAGATATAAAACTAGCTATCCAAATTAAACAACCAAATCAATGAATTGAAGGATAGGTCAATGAAAAACTTCTATTTGATGAATAATTAAATATAAATGGAAAGAAATATGGATGTAAATAAGGAACTGTTGGAAACAAATACGGCTTGATATAAGGAATAAATGAAAATAAATATGGAACAATTAGAACATAAAATGGATAGAAAGTTGGAAGAAATGGAATAGAAGGTTATAGAATCCTTAAATGGGAGGTTCTCTAAAATTGAGAAAGTTTATGAAGGGACTCATAAAAATAAAATGTGGTGTTCAAGTCAAACATATTTCCAATAAGAATGTTTGATGAAAAAAAGTTCAATTGAAAAGAATCAAGCACTTAGTGGATCTTGACAATTATAATTCAAAATTTCAGGTATTGGCCACAAGGGTGGATAACTTAAGTGATGAAGATGTGTTGGAAGCTTACAAAGTTGGGTTTAAAGAACACATTAAACATTATCTTTTCCTAAAACATCCTAAAAATATTATGGAAGCTATGAAATTTTCTCGTCATATTAAACCCAAGATTAAGGCTACACAAAAGTCTACCATTGGAGCATACACAGTAAGAAGATATCATTTTGGATTTCATAATATAATTATACCTCAACCTACTCAAATATTATTGAAGGAAACGAATAAGAGAAGAGCAAAAGGATTATTCTTTGGTTGTAAAACAAAATGGTAAAAAGGGCATAAATGTCAAGAAACAAAATTGTTCACCTTGGAAAATAATGATGAAGAGGAAATGGTGACATATAGACACAAATAAATGAGAAAAAACTTGTCAAATTAAAAAAGAGGGAATTAGAAGCTGAAATTGTGCACAACATTGATTCTGAAAGGTGCAAAAAATATTTGCATGCATTGGCAAGGTTGTCAGCACCTCAAAACTTGAATATTGTGGGATAAAATAAGAAGAAGGTTATAGAGATCATTGATTGGGTGGTATCCATAGCTTCATTGAACAAATATTAGCAAATAAGCTCAATTATTTTGTATATCGAGTGACCAACTTTCAAGTTTTGGTTGCTAATGGAGGGAGTATGGATTGTGTGGGTGTAATTTCCCCACTATAATCCCTAATTTAATTAATGTTTAATGTAGATATTATGTGTGGCTATGGCCAAAGAGATGTATATGTGAATGTATTTATGAATGTTAATAATAAAATGTGATGTCATCTACTAAGGGGACATGGATAGATATGGGGGATGAATTAATATGTTGTCCCTAGAGATGTTCCATGTTAATGTTGGAAAAATTTCGAGGCACCCCAAGGGCCAAGACTTGAGATGAATCTTAAGTCCATATTTGTAGTGAAATAATTCGGCAATTTTGGAATTTGTTTCCTTCTCTCTTTCTTAAGACTAAAGGACCTTAAACATCTCTCAGTTCAACTAACAATTCTCTCAACTATCATAGGCATATGTCTATGAGTGTTTCAGACAACCAAGATTTAAAGGAATATGAAATGGTGGATTAGAGGGAAGAAAAAAATAAACATACAAGGAACTGGTAAGAATGAATCTTGTAGCCTATGGAAAAAAAAAGTGTCATGGGCAATTAAGAATTCAACAGCTCTAACATATGGAAACAGATCAATAAAAACATGCTTCAAACCATTAACATCTTCACACATTCAAATACATAGAGGTACCCTATGCATATCATTTAAATGCACAAGGAAAATGATAATAAATGGTCATACATTCAAAGGAAATCACTTTTGTGACATTACTAGACATCATACAGTAACACTGAACATGGTGAATGGCCTACTGCTTGAGATTTTATAAATCAAATATGATACAAGAAAAGAAAAAATGGAAAAAGATTATTTACAAGAACACAAACATCGTAAGGAAGGAATTACAGACCAAATATTAAATGCAAGGGATTAATCTTTGTTTCTTATTTCATTTATCAATTGATTGTGCTCAATATTTTTTTGGTTGAATTTCTCTGGTTACAAGAAACTCTGTAACTCCCCATAGTCTCGACCTTGATAATGTGTGCCTTCTTTTCCTTTTATCCTTCTCTTTGATGCCTTCAAATTGCTTCTTGAATTTTGATTTTTGTTTCTTGAAATGGTTTACCACTTCTTGATTATTGAATGGTTTCCCCTGGTAAAATCATAACAAAACTCCCTCTACACACTGGAATTTTTTTATGAGAAGATCGTGGAACTAATGGGAACTCTCCAGCTAGTAAAACTGCTTCATTTTTTACCCCCAACTAGTTCTTGCAATTGATTTTTCCACTAGTTGGGTGACGATATTAATACTGAAGAAATCATGAGATTCTACCACCATCAGATTGATATCAACAAACAATCACCACTATTGATATTTAAACACAGGACTTCACATCGTCAGAAGAAAACCTCGATGCTCAGTGTATCAGGGATCAAAGCATCGATGATCCTCATATAACTATGATCAAATATGTTTCATTCATATTGCAATGAATATAAACTCTCCATCATGGACCTGATCAAATATGGATCGTTGATATGTGGATTGATGAACCTAAAATTCCCTAACATTTAAAGTTGAAATTGAAGCATTGATCTGAAACATGATCTAATCTGGGTCATTAATCGACTAAACCTACCATTTATTTAACAACATCATTGTTGGGTGATAATGGATAACCTATGCCAGGTAATGTTCATCATGTTTCACCAACAACAAAATCTACAATGATCTCCAATATTCATATTTCGTCGAAACAAGGGGATTCATTGATCTATGGTCAACTAAAATCCAAAACCGGCTAAGGAAACTATTGTCACATTGACGCTAGACACATGGAAGCCTTATATGGGTCCCATGATGACTTGATGAGGCATCCATGAAGGACACATGTCACCCACTTTTGACATATTCACTTATGCATCTGGTGGGTTCCACATGTACACATGGAAACATCTGATTGGTTATGATAGAGCTCCATTGGATGGTTGATGTGACACCTGAACCAGATGATTTTGAGGCTCAAGAGAATATATAGACCATTCATTTATCTTACTCAAAAAGGCCCAAGAGTAGATCTGGGTCGTCCAACGAAGGGGTAGGGGTCCGGACTCCAAACATGACTCTGATAAGGGAACTCTGAGACCACATATCGACCATCAATATGGAGTTGCAAGGGGAAGTTTAACGATGAATGAGGGTCATCAATATAGCTCGACCAAGAGAAAAAAATCAAGTAAGGCATGAACATTATCATTTTGACATCACCCTAGATGTGTCGCACCTTCTTACTAGTTCACGCTGGTGTGGATGTCCTAGACATATGGAACACATGTCACTCGATTTCAAGACATTCACTTGTCTATGTGGTGAATTCCACATGTTCACATGGAATATTTTGATTGGTTTGATAGGTGTCTTGCTAGAAATGACTTCATGCATACATCACCAAGTACATGCATCCATTCTACATTACTTTGCATAGGAGATAAATCATGAAGGATCATGGGTCGTTGATCTCACTTTACTTTACCAAATATAGACCATCCTTCAGAGGTGCATCCATTAGAGCTATCTAGAGCCGGGACATGTGAGGAACTTCGAAGACCATCAATATGGTGCCATAGACAAGTAATCCCCTAGTAACCCCTTTTGTACTTCGACAAGCCCCTTTTTGGACTACGACATGCCACTTTTGGAGTGCTACAAACCCTGAGGGATTAATTTTTTCCTTATGCGCATAGGGACATGGATTTTCTTGATGTTTCTTAATTATCCCTTAGGAAAATTTGACTACGAGTTGCATAGAGGGCCCTAAATCTTGACTTTATATTGCTAACTCATCTTATCTTGGCCTTATAACTCCAGTCATCCTTCATTTAATTCCAAGAACAAATACAATACTAACATTGTCTCCAAAAGGGACAACATACCGTTGTGGTCTACTAAGAACTATAGACCAACTTTCTTCCTCTATTGGGTTATGGAGTCTACCAAGAAAGATACATCTCCTTCAAACCTGAAAATTGATCTGATATGTGAAAAATAAATGCTCAACAATTTATATTGTCATAATCCTACCTACTTGTTGAAGTAATGAAAGGTGAATGAAGTGAAATTAAAAATTCACGAACATAAATGAAAAGGAATTATTTATGTACAGGGTAAGGAAATCTTGCACTGATTAGTACTGTAAGAAGTGTTTGAGAAACCTCCCATTTTTCTGATACCCAACCAATTCTCCATCCACATGAGCTAAATCATAAGTATTATTATCTTGGACTAAAACCACTTGGAAGGGTCCAAGACAAATATTATCAAACTTTCGATGTTTTCCTTTAGCTTCCCTTCAGGCATCCCATTTGAGGACCAAATCCCCTGTCATGAAATTTATTTCCTTGGTCCTTTTATCAAATATTTATTTTATTCTTGCTTGGTTAACTTGGGGATTTATCTAAACTTGTTATCTCACATGTTGAACTTCAATCAACTAATTAATTCTTCTTTTCAATTCTTTGGTTCTTCCTCCTTGTCTTGCAGTAATTTCATCATGGGGAGACTGATATGAATGGGGAAAATGGATTCCAACCCATACACGAGCTAAAAAGGGGAAGTTCCAATGGCCCTCTTGATGTTAACTTTGTTTGCCTAGACAACATATTTCAGGTGGGAATCTCATGCCTTCTTGTTTTGAGACAACATTTTCTTGATAATATTGATAAGTTTCTTATTGGAGGATTCATCCAAAACATTTCCTTGGTGATAGTAAGAAGTAAAGTGTCCCATCTCTATGTTATAGTCCTTAAAAAACTTAACCAATTTGGGATATTTGAAGGCTTGAGAATTATCAACAATGATATTTCTTGGGCACCCAAATCTGGCCAAGTTATTTTCCTCCCGGAACTTTATGATCATTGTATCGGTGACTTCCTTTGTAGGTATGGTCTCTACCCATTTTGTGAAATAATTTGTAGTTTTCAAAATCTATTTGTGTTTTCAACTTGAGTTTGGATTAACATCACCAATGAAGTCTAATCCCCACTTCTGAAAAAGGTGTCTCAAGTTTGATTAGTTTTAGTGGGATGGGCAACAAATTATGCTTTCCTACAAACATTTGACATTCTACACAGGCTCGAACCAAGAAATTTACATCAGAAAATAAAGAGGGTCAGTAATACCCAACTCTAAGGATCTTGTATGCAGTGGCTTTCCAAGCATGGTGACCCCCACACACACCTTTATGGAACTAAATTATTATGCCCTTAGTTTCATCTTCAATGAAGCAATTCAGTAGTATTCCCCTCAATTCCTTACATGCCATATTTTCCCCTAAAATGCAATATTTTACATCCTTAAGCTAAATAGGCCTAGCCCTTGCTTTATCCCATGCTAGTGAGCAGCTAAAATTTTTCAAGTTAAAAATAATTTCTTTCTACAATTTAGGCTGAGAAAATTTGGCACTTACCTATAAGGATGGTTCTTGTGTTTCATCCTCTTTATACTCTATTGCTATGATGTTTGTTGATAGTGCATTCAAGTCTAAAAATTTGCAGTTAGATTCAACCAACAGTTTGGATAGTCCTTGTCCTTTTACCAGCTATAATATACCATATGTTTATTACAATATCATTAATTACTAATTAAATCATTAATGTAATAATTATATTTTTAATGTAAAGTCACATTTTTTTAGACAAAAAGACGTGACTCTACTCATTTACGTGTATTTAATACACGTTGTTGAACAATGAATAATATATTGAATAATAAATAATAATATTGAAAAATTGAAGCAGGCCATCATATTAAAGCACAATGCAAGAGGTTATTCGAAAAATATTGGTAGTCCTATCAGGTATGACAGAAATAAATCACAGAAGAGGGCCACATCTTTAGCATTGGATGATGACCTTGAGATCAGATGCCTACTACATGAAAAGAAAAATAGTGGTGTCAACTTGGTGATGGCATCAGGGAGGAAATCATCGAGTCATAATAGCTTTGGTATGAATAGGTTGTAGATGCTGAGAGCTCCAGATATTGTTCAGAAGGGTATTATAAAATTAACAAATATTCTCAACTTGGATTTAAAATATGAGTTTCATGTATTGGAGTACATAAAAATTTATACAATTGTCTACAAAATGTGCACCCAAATCCCTCCTCATTGCTACACACAACAACTCTATGATAAGTATAGGGATTCGTTAAAAGAATACATTTCTCTCATATTATTACCATCTTTAGGGAAAGTACATCATGAGTTCATGTTGAAGGAACTTGTGAAATTTTGGATAAATTACAAGGTGACGGTCCAATTCACATGAAATATGTTCTCTTATTTGGATATTTACTTCATGGGTAGAATCTCTCTCTGTTCACTATTAGATTTTGGAGTGAAGTGTTTTTGTGACCTAGTCTATCATGGTATATGGATTAATTTGAATAATGTGGTGATTGAGCTGATTAATCTAGAGCGTGAGGCAGAAAAAATTGATCACCCTTTGTTGAGAAAAATTATGAACATTTTTGTGGAGATTGGCATGGATTTCTACAAGAATGACTTTGAATATCCCATGTGGGAAGATACTAGAGATTACTACTCTAGGAAGGTTGCTTTATGGATTTTAGAGGATTATTTTCAAGACTATGTGCTAAAGGATGAAGAATGTTTGAGACATGAGAGAAAGATAGTTGCTCATTATTTTCACTCTAACACCAAGCATAAGCTATTAGAGAAAGTACAAAATGAAATCCTCTCTCGCTATCAAACTTAACTTTTGGGAAATGAGTATTATTACTGCCATGCTTTGCTTATGGATGAGAAGAAACATGATCTTTCAAGGATGTACATGTTTTTCTATGGAATACCTAAAGGCTTGGAGACAGTTGTAAATATTTTTAAACAACATGTAACAAAACAAGGAATAACATTATTTAAATGGGTGGAATATGTTGTAATAATAATACAGACATTGAAAGAAAAAGCATGTTTGAAAGACTCGGAAAATTTCATGAGTGGAATGAGAATTTTGACCAAGTAGATGATTCTGTGGAGGAGGACTTCGGTTTTTACTAACTATGCAATGACGGAATCAAAATTCAAGTAAGAAAAATCAAGGTCTCGACAATGATTATAGTTTATACGCATGCAAGAGAAAACAATTCTATATGTGTGAAATGGAGGGTGATAACCACAATGATGAATATTCATAAGATTCTAATGGAGAATCCAAAATTCAAAAATCTAACCATCAAAATAGAAATGCTTCGATAAAAATGATTCAAGGATGAAGCAATTGGAGGGATGACTTGTAATATACCGTATGTATATTACAATATCATTGATTACTAATTAAATCATTAATGTAATAATTATATTTTTAATGTAAAATCACATATTTTTAGACAAAAAGAGGCGACTCCACTCATTTATGTGTATTTAATACACATTGTTTTACATTGAATAAGATATCAACTAATAAACATTAAATATATATTTTATATATATCCAATTTCATGCGTCCACCAGCTTTGTGGGATTGATATCCATGTCATACTCCTAAATCTTAGCAATCAATTTACCCCTTTTTCACACACTATCAGGTTGTGAGAATATCCTTTATAGTATTGGTAGGTACATAATCCAATATCTTAGAGTGCAGTATATAATATTTGAAATTCTTTAATTCTTTGACTAATGCATAAGCTTGTTTTTTCATGCTACTATACTTCAGCTCAGCATCTCTCAGGGCCTTGCTAAAAAAGGCTATGGGATGCTCTTGGTCTTTTTCATTTTTTTGGAGCAACACAACAACTATTGTATGTGCTAATGAAAAAGAGAAAATGAGGAAATATTTGTCATAATTCGGGATGATCAGAACTAGAGACTCTCCCTAGGATTCCTTGATTTTTTGAAAGGATTATTTGATTTGCTGAAAGGACTCCTCGGCTTAAACTGTCCACTTGACGTCATGATCCTTTTTCAATTTCATTGAAATTGGGCATGAACCTTCTCAGAAAGCTTATTTTACCTAGGAAAGAGTGTACTTATTTTTTGTTCCTAGGATGAGAAATATGTTTGCTTGCCTCCACCCTTTCCAAATATATATTCACTCCTTTGGATACTATATGGCCAAGAAAATTTCCTTATTCCATAGAAAAATAATACGTTTTTTGGATTCAAGGACAGCCCAAACTTCCTACACTTCACAAAAGTTTTCCTTAAATGCTTGATGTGATCTTCACTTGTCTTGGAGAAAACTGTCATGTCATCTAGGTATATGACAACGAAATTGTCTCTCTCACCCAAAAAAGAAATTTTTATAGCTCTCTGAAAAGTGTCTCCTGCATTTATCATACCAAAAGGAATTTTTGCATACATTAAAGTCCTGCATGGTTTTGTGAAGATTGTCTTCTCTATGTCATCTAGGTGCATGACCACTTGGTTATATCCTGAAAAAACATCCATCATAGATATCCTATTTTCCCCCACCACTTTGTGTAGTATATGATCCATCTTGGGCAAGGGGTAGTTATCTCTTAAAGAGAATTTATTTAGGTTCGTAAAGTCCACACATAACCTTATTTCCCCACTCTTCTTTCTCACTGGAACTAAATTAGCATCCCATTCAAAGTACCTTAAGGGAATAAAAAGCTGAGAATATAATAATTTTCTCACCTCTTTGTCAATGGTAGGAAAAAGAAGAGGATTAACTTGCATGAGATTCTCCCTAAAAGGATTAGTACCAGGTTCAAGGGGTATTCGATGTTGGCTTATATTGGTATCATAATTTTTTATGTCCTCGTATCTCCATGCAAAACAATCCATGTACTCTTTGAACAAATGAAAATACTCTGCCCTATGATCAACAGGAATATTTTTGGAAATTTTAGGATCTTTTTCAGTCCCAATATTATATTCCTCAATGATATCATCTTTGGGGTGGACAGTTGGTTTGACAGGTACATCATTTCTATCAAATAATTGTTCAAAAGGAACCAGTCCTTTGGGAATAAATTTATTCTTAAGATGCAATAATTTATGCTCAACCATGTAATTACTAAATTTAGGGATCTCTTCAGCTTACTCATCAATATATTTTTGGTGTCTTCTTCATCATCCGAATCAATATGAGTATTTGCAAACTCATCTATCACTTCCATCAAGTTTTTGTTTTGTTGATCATCCTCAAAATCTTACCAGTATTTGATATTATCATGAATGGAATGTTTGTATCTCATATCGATCTAATATTTAATTTGAGGGGTGGGTGGGAATTTAAAGGTATTGGCATCTACTGCTAAGGAATTAGCTAGTTGATTAATCTCTCTCAAAACAGTATAAATATTGAAGTATACATAAAAAATTATCAATTAGATCCCATACTTGATTTTGTATGCCCTCATTCATGGATGACTCATTTGATAGGAACATTTTACTTGCTGCACAACTAGCTCCAAATCTCCAAATACCACCAACTTGGTAATTTTCATCTTTCTTGCTACCTCCAGGACCAAGATCAAGGCTTCATATTCATCTGTGTTATTTGTGGTCTCGAATTCAATCTTGTAGGACAAATGAATTTCTTTTTTGGTGGGAGAAATGAGCACTACGCTTGCCCCATATCCTTATTTTTAGTATGCACCATCAAAGAAAATTTTACACAGGCCATCCACTTCCTCCACAAGGATTACAAGAGGATCTACAAACATTGGGGTTTCATTTTAATCTTCATTTGCAGATAGGATACAACATCCCATATCTTCATCAGTGGCATATATGGGATTATTCATAGGGTTGTTCTCATCACTAACCACATAATCAAAATTTGTCTCATAGTACATCCTTCTAATCTCCCCTCCAAAAACTGGTACAGTGGCATAAGTTATATCCATTTGCATCGTGTCTCCTAATTTTTGTGCCCAAGTTCTACACAAATCATGCCATAATTGGTTGGTACACCATCCACCACTACATCCATCATAATAATTGTAATAGGATGTTGTCCCAAGGTGACAATCATGTCTTTAATCATCCCATAACACTTCACTTTCCTAACATCAAATGAATAAAGTTAATCATATCGCCTAGTTATTTCCAACCCCTACTTTTCCATGACTAATTTAGGCATAAGATTATGTGATGCTCTAGAATAGAGCATACAATTGTGTAGGATATTATCATGAATACTCAAGGTCACATAGAAGGGTTCCACAAATTATACTTTGTCATCAATATGAGGACCAAACAATATGATAGGGGACTCATCTTGTATATTCAAAGTATCAGGACGATTTGTTGATCCCTTCCCCTACATAATTTCCTCAATTTGTTTATGGTATGAGGGATTTTTAGCCAGCTCCACCCACTAGTGTATATTGTAAAAATTTCAACATTATATTTGCGGCGTTATGGACAAAATTGGCCATACTGTCAAAAAATAGAGGGTTTTTTTTTTTTTTCATATTGCCTGATAACGTCAATATTGCCACGTTGACGTATCTCTTGCCACATTGTCGTCTCTCTTGCCACGTTATCATTTCTCTTGCCACATTTTCCACATAATCGTCTCTCTTGCCACGTTTGTGACATAGTTGTCTCTCTTGCCACATTTGTGAAGATAGTTTTCGCAGTTACGACGTTGTGGAAACTAGGTTTTCCCCCTCCAACGGTCACCTAGTATTTTGACCAAGTCAACTTTGATTTGGTCAATGATCGTAGAAATTGTGATGTTATAAAATCTATAAAATGTTGCATTTTACAGATGTTGTGACAAGTTTGCTATAATAACAACACTTCAAAAAGGGTTTGCAGGCCTTCTCGGCTAGAGTACAACACTTAAAAGACATTGTACTAGGGTTATTCTTGTTTCGTTTTAATTTTTTTATCGGTTGAATTTTAAAGGAAACAACTATTAAAAGACATTGTATTAGGGCTAGAGTACATGATGGGCAATGGTGACCTATGAATGGGGCCAACGTTGAAATTTTTTCAAAATTTTTTTGTATGAAATCATACATCCTTGAGTCTTGAAACCCTCCCATACCATCAAGGCATGTGTCTAGTCTAACCATGTCAAATTTCGATGCATACAGGCACATATTGAAGAAATTCCAATGTTGGCCCCATTCACTAGTGCTCACTATGTGGGGTCGGTGCATGAAATTTGTGGTGGTTGAATTGGAAGTTCTATGACATTTCAAGAGAGTTCCAACAAAGATTCTACGGATGGAAACAATGACATTTGAAAAATATGAGACACCCCATTATGAACGTTGTTACAAACATGGACGATCTCAAAGATTATGTGGTTGGGACATAAAAAATCCTTGAGTATTGAAACCCTCCCATACCATCAAGGCATGTGTCTAGTCTAACCATGTCAAATTGTGATGCATACATGCACATATTGAAGAAATTTCAACGTTGACCCCATTCACTGCTCACTATGCGGGGTCAGTGCATGACATTTTTGGTGGTTGAATTGGAAATTCCATGACATTTCAAGAGAGTTCCAACAAATATTATACAGATGGAAACAACGACATTTGAAAAATATGAGACGCCCCATTATGAACGTTGTTGCAAACATGGATGATCTCTAAGATTATGTGGTCGAGACATCAGACTTATTCCTTGAGTCTTGAAACCCTCCCATACCGTCAAGGCATGTGTCTAGTCTAACCATGTCGAATTTTGACGCATACATGCACAGTTTGAAGAAATTTCAACATTGACCCCATTCACTCCTCACTATGCGAGGTCGGTGGAAGAAATTTCATTATTCTCATTCACCTTCAAGGTAGGCCCCATTCACTATACTCACTATGAGACATCCATTATATTGAACGTTGATGCAAACATGGATGATCTCAAATATTATGCAAGGACATCAAACATCCTTAAGTATCGAAACCCTCCCATACCTTCAAGGAAACTATCTATTTTAACCATGTCAAATTTTGATGCATACGGGCATATATTGAAAACATTTCAATGTTGGCTCCATTCACTACTCATTGTGTGGGGTCGGTGGAAGAAATTTTTGATGGGTGTATTTGAAGTTCCATGATATATTTCAAGATAGTTTTGAAAATGATTATATAGAAGGGGATGACGAATGATGACAATGATAGGTGCAGCATGATGAACGTTGATGAAAATGTGGACTATCTCAAAGATTATGTGGGGACATCATACATCCTTGAGTATTTAAACCCTCCCATACCGTCAAGACATGTGTCTAGTCTAACCATGTCAAATTTCGATGCATACATGAACAATTTGAATAAATTCCAACATTGTCCCCACTCATTGCTCACTATGCAGAGTGAGTGAAAGATGACATTTGTGGTGGGTGAATGACAGTAGTAATAAAAATGATGAGTTTATGACATCATTCTCACCAACATATGTCCACTTAGTCGCAATGATACATCTTTAATATCCTCCAACATTAAAGAAATCCCCACATCAATAGGGAGTTTAAACATTTTCAATAAGTGTGAGTCATTCATGCATTCTCCTACCTCATGGAAATTCTCTTGTGATCATTCTCACCATTATTCACATAACCCCCACATTATATTCCCCTTAGTTACTCAATAATCCAAATTTAGAAATGATCAAAACTAATGCAACATTGACATAATAGAAAACCTCGAAAGAGAGATAGATGGTTGTAGATAAGCATAGAGGTAAGGAAAATTAGAAAACCTTTAACCCCATTCCCATGAAACAGTTTCTTATTAATTATTTAAGAGCTAAAGCAATACTCCACTAGGTTTCCCATAAAAAAATCAATGGATTGGACTATTTTTCCCTACATGAGGGCACTGAAAAGGAAGGAGATGCTTGAGGTATTGTTGAGTAGAGAAAGGAAACATTTTCCCTTATGTTGTGTATGGAATGGAAGATATATATTCCCTTATACTCAAAGATCACTCACAGACCCACTCTATATATCATCTCATCTCATCTTCGTTTCCTTTTAATTTTCTGATCTGTCGAATTTTAAAGGAAACAACTATTAAAAGACATTGTGTTAGGGCTAGAGTACATGATGGACAATGGTGACCTGTGAATGGGGCCAACGTTGAAATTTTTTCAAAATGTTTATGTATGGCATCATACATCCTTGAGTCTTGAAACCCTCCCATATAGTCAAGGCATGTGTCTAGTCTAACCATGTCAAATTTCCATGCATACAATCACATATTGAAGAAATTTAAATGTTGGCCCCATTCACTGCTCACTATGCGGGTTCGGTGCATGACATTTTTGGTGGTTGAATTGGAAGTTCCATGAAATTTAAAGAGAGTTCCAACAAAGATTCTACATATGGAAACAATGACATTTGACAATGAGACGCCCATTATGAACGTTGTTGCAAACATGGACAATCTCAAAGATTATGTGGTCAGGACATCATACATCCTTGATTCTTGAAACCCTCCCATACTGTCAAGGTATGTTTCTAGTCTAACCATGTCTAACTTCGACGCATACATGCATAGTTTGAAGAAATTTCAACGTTGGCCCCATTCACTTCTCATTATGTGGGGTCGGTGCAAGATGACATTGGTGGGTGAATTAAAGGTTCGGTGACATCAACTCAACTTGGTAATTCAATAATGAAACACTCCTTAAGTATTATGTGATAACATCAAACATCCTTAAGTATCAAAACCCTCCCATGCCTTAACCCCGTGCCTTTAGAAAAATTAGAAAACATTTAACCAAGTATCTAGTCAGTGATAGTTGGAAGAAATTAGAGTGGCATTGTGATGATCCAACTCAATACAAAAGTGTACCTAATTACAACTTGAAAGAATGTTTCCACCAAACTACTCATCCACAAGAGAAAATTATTGTTGACTTGCTCATCCAATGGAGGAGGACAAGAAGATATATCCTTGTGATATTGTGCACCCACTGGAAGAGTAGTACCATGACATATCAAAGATGATCCCCATTATGCCCATTATGAACGTTGTTGCAAACATGGACGATATCAAAGATTATGTGATTAGAACATCATACATCTTTGAGTCTTGAAACCCTCCCATACCGTCAAGGCATGTGTCTAGTCTAACCATGTAAAATTTCAATGCATACAGGCACATATTGAAGAAATTTCAACGTTGGCCCCATTCACTAGTGCTCACTTGGATGATCATGTAATAAATGTGAAATCTATAACTAAGTATGGGGAAGGTTGACTTCTATATAACTATAATATGGGGAGGGTTTCTTGACCTCTATACTTGATTGTTTGGGGAAGGTTGTATTTATCTTTATGTTCATATATTTGAAGAGAGGATTAGATCATTTAGAGTATTCAAGACACTCTCGAGATTACTTTTGAAATACAAATAAAGGGGGATAGAATCCTAGCCACATGTATTCTTCTTCATATATTCATGTTTCATTGATATACACAACTAATATAGAAATATAGCGATAGTATATTTTGTTTTCTTTGCCATTGATTTGACCCTATTAAGTGGGAAATTATCCCCTATCATATCTTCATAGAAAAACCATGTAGAGATTTTAAATCTATGTATGTGAAAACTAAGGAAAAGTGCATTGAAACCAATCAACCATCCATCACCATTCTAACCATAAAAAACATAGAAGTCAAAAGGATGTTTCTTAATATAGAAACCCAACAAAAATCATAGAGAAAATTCACTAATCTAGGTTGTATCTTGCATAATAAATTATGGGATATAAGTGTTGATATTGAGAGGGGGGTGAATCAGTATCAAGTACAATTTAAAACCTTTTTCAACTTATACTTAAACCATTCAACTATATCCAATGAGCAATGAACAATAGTATAAGAGTT
>JZKD02S1745632.1:76899-98036 GCA_000966675.3 Picea glauca | reverse complement strand
GAAATCATTGGATTGATAGTAGAGAGGGTGATGAAAAATTGAGGTTTATGAAACTAGTCCACTAATTGGAGGAAAAATATATGCTCCAAGTCAAAAACTACAGTATAATTGTATGTTAATTAGAAAACCTTAACAACATGCAAATTTTTTTATAATTGTGTGTGATTATATACCCTTGAATGAAGACAATATTTTAAATACTTAACCCTTGAGTAATTACACAAAGGAGGCTTAAATGTAATAAAATTAATGGTGTTTTATGTATAACTATGGGTGATATAACATAAGTGTTATTCTAACAAAGTAACAACAATTGGAACCTACAAATAAGAATGGGTAATTGCTACCATTAAAATCTCCCTCCAATATTACTTAGACTAAGGAATAAACATAATATGAAATCATTAATTTAACTAGAAACCCAAATTGAAGGCATTGGTTGTGCTCTACATTACTAGAATCAATTATTTTATATGAAAAAGACTAAATCACTAACCCATTATTTTCTAAGTGTGAGCCCTAATAAGGAAATGGTTTGAAGAAATGATGTTAGAATATAATGGATGTGCTTGTTTAACCATAGACAATATAGCAATATTTTCACCCAACCATAGGCCGAAGCCACCTCGAGCACCTTAACCTTGTCAGAGAATCATTCCAGAAGAAAACCCTAGGATGGATAGCCAAACAAATGTGGTGCACATTTCTCCAAGGATAGTGCACCAGGCAAGAGTAACAAGAGCTGATCAGAGAGTTCAAACCATAACCAAGAGAGAGTCCAAACCATAATCAAAATCTGCTAGTTGCAGCAGCTGCAACAACAAATATTCTCCAAACTTGGACACAAACTGGCCAACTACAGTGTGCACAAGTGTTGCTTCTGCAATTCTGAGAATACTGGCCAGAATGAAGACTGGCCTCCTATATTTATACTATTTATGGCAGATTGCATGGGCCGAATTATCATCCTGGGTACTATTTCTTGAGTATATAACATTTCCTTTAGCCGAATTCTTCTCTTGGAGACTAATAACCTAATACAAGTCATTTTCTTGAGTCGACTTGTCTTCTAGGGTTATTAACCAATTAATTAGGGTTTATTCTTTCTTCTTGAAATATTCCATTCGCATCAAGTTTACATGTGGAGATAAATACCTCCTACATCTACCATAATATCAACACTCCCTCCTAGATAGGGAGGTATTGAAAGTAATGGTCTTGAGCACAAACATACTATTTACCCGGTAACATCAAAATAGTCGTATAGACTAACTCATGATTAGATCATGAGAACCATCATCATTATCAGTGTCATTAGCTACATCATATCTTGAAACCATACTCCATTTGAGTAATCAGACATGATGTTGGATAAGTCACTCACTCCACAGAGTGACATAAGAGACATTATTCTAATCCAGACATATGTCCTAGAAGAATAAATGTCCTGGACCATTTTTCGTCTGGGGAATCTCTGTTCATTGATCATCCATCTAGTTGATAATCATTTCCAACACTATTGATAGCTTTTCAAGGCAATCAGAATAATGTCATTCAATAGAACACAATTGTGTCTATCCATAGTAGTACACAACTACAATCCAGTGGTACACTGCCACACCAAGTAGCACAAGGATGCTTGATCAGTGACATATAGTCACAATCAGTGGAACACATCCACCACAGTAGTATACATCTATTGTCCAGAGACATATAGTCTCCATAATAATCATATCATCTAATCTCAACCTGCACAGAAAACATTGTTATGATATAAACTGAATCATATGGGCCATTCTTCCACTCACCTCTGTGAGATCTAGAAGAGCATATTCTCTCATAGAGTGAAACATCAACAATGAGCTATCTGGACTATTATTCTCAAGAAAGGAAGAATAATTGTCCTGATTTCTAAGCCTGGACCATTCACCTATCTAGGTCGTTCTTCCGGAACTAAACAAAGTGCAACCTGGAGAGAATGAGTCTGCCCTAGGGAATGCATGTCCCTGATTTTTGAACCTGGACCATTCACCTATTTGGGCCATTCTTTTGGCACTAAACAAATTGAAACCTGGAGAGAATTAATCTTTCCTAGGGAATTACTATCCGGACCATTTCCAAAGGAAATGATTGTTCTGCACCAACCTTCAAAACGGAACATTCTTCGAAACTACTCACAAATGTGAGCTTTGAAAGAATGATTGTCCAGTAAGGCGGACCAGTCTTATTGACCACTACTGAGAGTGACCAACAAGGAGAGAGACTATCCTATACCATTCCCCCACACTGGCCATAAGGGGAATCATTTTCTATGATACATCAGCAATCCATCGAACCATTTTCATTACGAAAATGACCGTTCGATCTGGACCATTTTCTAAACTCGAAAAATACATGTCCGTCAGAAATCTCAAACCACTTTCCAAAATGAAAAAGGAACTACTCATACTGGACCATTTTTTGAACTTGAAAAATGATTGCCCATAAATCAATAGCACATCAGTGCTCCCTCCCAACATGGGAGTCATCTCTTCCCTTTTAATAAGGAATTTGTCTGCACGAGCTCCAGCTTGAGTATGAAAAACTCTTTCATCTTGGACAGAGGCTTTACCAAAATGTTTGCTTATGTGCTCATCTATGGAGAGATATATTGGAGACCCACTTTCTCTTTTGTGGACTTCATCATGGAGAATGTAATGCTTGATCTCAATGTAGTTCGGTCTTTCTGGAACACTGGTTTTCTGAAGGCTTCATATAGCTCTGCTCATTACAGTATATCATAGTTGAATTTAGCTCATTTATTTCCTGCTAGCTCATAACATCGTGGAAAAGCTCAAACTGGAACGTATCCATGTGGTACTTCTTATGTCATCATGAGAGTTTGTCATGGATTAGAAATCCATCATCATGGACTTCTGAGTAACCATTTTGATACAATATCTTTGTTATAGAAATTTTTCACCACACTTTTGTTGTGCATTGGAGGCTCTCCACCAAGTTGTCTTCTTTCATCTACATAAAAGAGTCTCTTTCTGGTATACCTCAAAACCTTGAGGTTTCTATACACTTCTTTGTTTGATTATTTTGTTGAGGAGAACATTCTTTGCATTCATCTAATGTAAACTCCAACCCATGGATATTGCAGACGATATAATGGCTCATGTAGAGGTATGTTTGGTTTACTAGAACAAAGAAATCATCATAGTCCTCTCCCTCCATCTGGGAGAAACATCTAGTTCTGGATCTCACAATGCTTACATTCATAAGTATTCCATACACTATTCTTCATCACAACTTTCATTTCCCCTGCTTGATTTCTTTTAGTGAGTTCAGGTCAGGTTGGTAGTCTTGTGATTCTCAATACAATGACTGGTTGTTCTAGATTTTCTTTCTCTCTTGGAATCTTCATGTTCTTCCTCATTTTTCTCTTTAGTTCTTTGGTCCATTGGGTTTTCTATAGATTCCATGCCCCGAAGATTTTGAATTTTTCCTTTCATCATAGGATCATGGATGTGGATGGAAAACCAAGGATACTTTGAGGTTGTTTTTCGAAGAAGACATCTTCTAAATTCATGGATACTTTGAGGCTGCTTTTCATGGTTTCTACCATGGATAGATACTTCATCATATTCATTGGATCATATAATTTAGGATTAGCTCCCTCATAATCCTTACTCCGTGCATGAATGCCTGCTCTTCTTTTGACTTTTTTTCTAACTTGTTTTCTGACTTCATAGAGTAAGTCATGGCTTCTTTGACTTGGTCAACCTTTAATTTGACCAAAAACTCAAACTTGACGTCTTAGCTTGCTGAGAGTACCAGGAGATGCGCTAGGCTACGATGCACTAGTATATCCATAAATTAGGTCAATCCCTTCACTTAAGGTTCCTCAACGAGAGGGTTAGGGTTTCGTTGCTGCAATAAAAACCGGTTGCAACTACAACTGAGAAAATCCTCCCAAACTATCTTCCAGCGATTAGACTATCCAAAGATAGTGTGGGCCCATAACCTGTTAGAATATAATGGATGTGATTGTTTAACCATAGACAATATAGCAATATTTTCACCCAACCATAGGCCGAAGTCACCCTCGAGAACCTTGACCTTGTCAGAGAATCATTCTGGAAGCAAACCCTAGGTTGGATAGCCAAACAAAGGTGACGCACCTTTCTCCAAGGATAGTGCACCAAGAAAGAGTAACAAGAGCTGATCAGAGAGTCCAAACCATAACCAAGAGAGATTCCAAGCCAAAACCAAATTCTTCTAGTTCCATCAACTGCAACAACAGCTCTTCTCCAAACTTATGCACAAACTAGCCAACTACAGTGCACACAAGTGTTTCTTCTACAGTTATAAGAATATTGGCCATAATGAAGACTGGCCTCCTGTATTTATACTATTTTTGGCAGACTGCCTGGGCAGACTTCTCTTTCTGGGTACTAATTCTTTAGTATATAACATTTCCTTTAGCCGACTTCTTCTCTTGGAGGCTAATAACCTAATACAAGTCATTATTTTGAGTCGACTTGTCTTGTAGGGTTATTAACCAATTAATTAGGTTTTCTTCTTGCTTCCTAGAATATTCCATTCTCGTCAAGTTTACAGGTGGAGGTAAATACCTCCTGCAACTACCATAATATCAACGCATGACACCCCCAAATCTCTTCAAAATGATTCTATTTTAGGTGTTTATATTGATGAGAGTATAAACTATGAATAAATCACTCACCTAGTTAAATTGTGACCATTAAACCCCTGAATCAAAGATATCGAGGTGAATTTTTAGCTCTATATTTATGAAGCATTTTATAACTCTACATGAACTCGACACTCTATTGCAAAGAGTCACATAAATCTAGGCGAATTTGGCATTCCATTGCAATAAATCCAAGAAATTGTGGAAAATTTCAAGTTCAACGTGAAATATTAATGACAAAACAAAAATTCACAACATTTTATTTTATTTTTCACTAGTGGGCATATTGAGAGTTAATATCTAGTAGAGTGCATATAGATATTCTTGAGCATATATGGTATTGAATCTTGATTAAAAGTGGTTTGTTGTTATAACATATGCAATGAGCATGGTGTGATGATTAAATTTGGTTGATGTGATTGCATAACTAGGAATGGTTGAGGACATGGTTGAAGATGTTGATGATGCAACTACCTATGATAGCCAACCTCATCAGAAAGAATAAGGATGAGAGGATGCTTGTAAATAGTTTGGATAAGGGATCATGTGATTTTACATAAGTCACTAGTGGATTAGGTAACATCAAATATGTTGATGGAAACCTTATAGGTATGAAATTGGTCATGCCAATGTTGCATGAGCACTGAAAATAAATTGGATAACAATTCCTTCAACCATGCTTTGGTATCATAAGTTGATATGTTTATGATGTTTGAATGCATTTATATGAATGATACCTAGGTGGGTTATGGTAAAGGTAAGAAATATTGGACATATAAAGAATGTTCAAAATCTATTAATGCATTGATCATATGAAGAATGTCATGTCATTTAGTGTTGGTTATGAGGTAATAACCAAGGAAAGTCGGGACTTATGATCATGTTGTGAAAGTGAATGGCATATAAGATAGCCACATGTGAGGCTATAGTGTTGTTGGATTTAAGAAGGATATAGTTATAGAGAAGTATCCAATGGTATACCCACTTGTATTGGTATCCTAGACTATAACCTTCTTGCCAACATTGAAGAGCATTGAAAAACATACTCCTAGTGTTGATTTTTGGATAAAAATGAAGGTGTCTAGATGGTCGAAAAAACATTGGGGAGGTGGCTAGATGATGTGTTTAGGAATCAGCTAATTGAACCAACTCATAATGGTGGATTTCTTGACATGATAATGTTCTATTCTATGTAATGTAAGGATGCATCACATGAAAAACAAATTAATTAATTATAGTGATAATAATAAATAAATAAAATAACAATAATGTCAATAAACTTAGTGGGAGGGAGGTACCTCGCAAAAGTCAGCAAAAACCGGTCTCACTTCCCCATACATCATTTGTTCATTGCTTAGGGTAGGTTCAGATAGAAAAACTCAATCCGACAGAGGCAGAGGAGAAAACCACCCAGCAAGCACCACCCGCACCATTGGTCGTTGTTTTGATTTACTACTTTTATCCCAAAGCAACACTATGTATGATGGAGTATTCGAGTAGCCCCACTTGATTGTGAGTTAATGCATAGCGACCAGACTTGGTAGTTGTGGATTTGAGTCGTTAGCCGTGGATTGAGGGTTTATAGATCTTGTTGCTGGTTTTCCAAGTGGTGGTGGATTTATTTACAAAGGTTTGGCATATCCATCGGCATTAGCTACAACAGTGGTGATTGGTGTTGAGTCGTAGCCCCATCTAACAAAGGCAGAGAAGTGGAGATATTCAAGGGAAGTAAATTGAATCCATGTGTTGGTAGTAAGACCAATAATTTGTACCAATGGTAGATTAGACTATGGACTCATAGTATTAATGAAAGAAAACCATTAACTTTGCATACAAAATAGGATTGAAAACCCTCAAAGGTGGCATTGGAAAAATTAATTGGGTCATTTGGTTACTTCTCCAGAAGGACTAGTACATTTGGGTCAAAAAAGTCCTCCATTAGCATAATCATCATTGTCATCATCATCGACATTTGCATTGTCATCATCGTCATTGTCATCTTCATCGTCATTGAAAAAATATCTTCATAAACTTATGACCTCTAGGGAGTAAACTCATGTTCTTAACCGTTACGCCCTCGATATAATATATATTAATTATATCATATATTAATTATATTATTATATAAAATATATAATATATAAACCAAAAAAAAAAATATTATAAACCCAAAAAAAAACATATATTAATTATATATATTATAAACAAACAAACAAAAAAATAGCAAACAAAACCTGACCACTATATAAAACCTACACAATGCCCAAATTTCAAAATCCCAACTAAACAAAACCACACCCATGATCAGTACTACACCCGAATTTTAGAACCCACACTAAAAAAAACTCGGTCGACCCCAATCGATAGCAAGTTGGGACAGGGGATATCACCCCACAAGAGAAGGAAGGAGCCCACATGAGTGCATCGAGTGACATAGGATATCACCCCACCAATAGAGGAGAAATGTCATGAAGATCAGTAATTATTTCCACAACGTTCTTTCTCTGTAAACAAATTTCATTTTATTCTATAGATTGCTTTTGCCTAAACATGATTTGTTGTTGGTTCTCATTCCCCTTCTCAATGCTCCCCTTTATCGAATCCCTGCCACAAACATTGCAATACAAGGATATCCTCTTTCACAAATACCATTAATGCACCTCCCAGCATTTTATTCCTTAAATAAATTCTACCATCGATTCTTCCAAAGAGATTTTAGTCTATCACATAGAACTGGAATTTCATAGAAAATTTTGCCAGTCCTCTTCCTCATAAATGAAATTAGTCATTTTGTTTCTTACCAACAACACAATCAAATATAGATTATTTTTCCATGAGGGTCAGAGTTACGCATATGTGATACTTTGGTCTTGTGAAGTTACTCATATGTGATACTTTGGTCAAGAAACCATATCAAATTTAATGGGATGGATTCTTAACAAAAAGTGATGAGTATTTTTCATATTTTCAAGTTGAATCTATTATAAATGAAGAAGTACACCACATGGAGGAGTCAATAAATAAGTAGAAAATGATGGATAGAGAAAACACTGACCATAAAAATGACCATAGACCAAGCACTGACCACATATAGGTGGGTGGCCATGTGATGAACTAAAAACTATCAAGAGGAGCTAGTTGGAATAGGTGGGTGGCCACCAATATCCACCTGGATCAGGTTGACCGACATATATACATTTATTATTGTGAATATAGAACCACTATACATGTGATAGAACTTAGTTAGAATCCAATGCTGGGATTTGATATGATGTTCAAGTCTTACCTCTTATTCGCTCCAAAGTGTGCAGATTCCTCCTGAAGATCCTCTGGCATCTTAGATAATGATGTCACTTGACTTCCAAAGGTGTTTCCCTAACTTTGAAACTTCGTCTGATTTCATCTTGGTCTCCTAAAGGAGGATACTAGTCTTTTATTATTTTATCAAGTCTTTGACAATGAGGGTCTTTAGGGTGCTTCCTAACCCCCTATAGTTCCAAGAGATCACAATCATTATATTAATGGATTTGAAAGGGCACTTACTTTCTTCAAAACATTTCCACTTTGGGGTTTCGAATTCCTAGTTCCCCCTACTATCATACTTGGAAGGGATTTATGTGACCCTATAAGAGTGTATTTTTTAGCTTCTTCTTCCTGGATGACCCTTGAGGCTTGTCCTCCTGACTTTTGCGACATGTACTATTTTGAGTCCCGATCGTCTTTCTCCTCTTCACCCAGGATCTTCGTCTCTGAGTTGTATTTCACATATGAGAATGTGATTTTTGTGTCTTTGAATGCGTCCTAATCTTTTGGCCTTGGTTCTATTAGATTGATGCTTGTTTCCATTGAACTTTCAAATATTATCACCGTATTTCCTTTGTGTTGTAGGGGAAAGATGCTCAATTTTGGGTTTGACTGGGAGATGATTTGGACTAAAGGTTGCTCGGTGGGAGTCATCCTAGCACCAAGAATGATATGGATTCCCTCTTCTGTGATTTCTTCCAATTGTGATAAATATTTGAACTTTTTCGATGAGGATATGGTCTCCTTTTGATAAGGGTTTGCATTATGTTTCATGGGTGATTTCATTTTGATGATCGAGGTTATTGAACCCCCATTGGAGGTGTCAGTTGAATATTGTGCCCTATTCCCATTGATACCCATTTTCGTGAGACTACCTGCCAATTTTCTTCACACCCATTGCTTGGAGGAGTCGCTTCGACCTTTTTGCAATTTCTTATGAAGTTCTTGTATTCATGACACAACTTTCACTTGAAGGGAAATTGTTCATAATCCAACTGTTGGACATGTTTTCAATTATACAAAGATATTATCATTTCCTTGGGTACTACTTTCTCCATATCAATATCTATTCAAATTTCAATGCGAGAAAAGGGGTTTTCCTTTGGTTATGGCATGTCTATGAATCGACCAATAAAGTTACCAATGATTTTAAGGGCATCATCGCTCCAACAATGCAGAGGAAGGAGAGGGAGCCACACCTAGAATGGAATTGTAGAGGGAACATTGTTTTTTGGATTGAAATCAAGGGTCCATTTATTGAAATACATGCCTCTCACTCCAAGGAAATATGGGCCACTATGGAATATTAAATATTTGTCTTCCTTGTGTGCAAAGATAAATGTGAAGAAACCTCTTTCTCAAAAGAAATGATTCAGTGAACCTTTCATTAAAGGTTTCTAGTTTTTTTCTAGCCAAAATGCCATTGTCTTCTGAGATGGCCATGTATCTATTAATTGAACAATTAGTCCCCTATCTACCAGAGCAAATGCTTTCCTTCTGAAAGTGGATGGTGGGATGATAACCTTGGGAATTTCTTTTAGTTTTTTGACAAGTATGGATTTCTATACCTCGAAGGATTTCACAGAGGTCGCTACCATCACGTTAAATACATGTGTTTCTTCATTAGGAGGGGTCGCATGCCCTCTCACATGGCTATCCATCATCCCAACAATTAGAGCTAGGTTTTGGTTAGGGTTTCAAAGTAGAGCACAGATTTTTCCCTATTCGATCGCTTATTGAACTTAGATAGTTGTTATGTTTCAAGAGAAAAAAAGTTCCTCGTGGAAAGGACATGCCTTGAATTTTTTACTTGGACGTTACTTGGAGTATTGGGCATTATGAAATGCAGTCCTGTGGATGTTGAATCTTAAAGTCCATGAATTGTATCGCTGCAAATACTCATCGAATTACATTCTCCAAGGTTTTCATACTAAATGGAGTTTATTCTCCACGAGGATTCTCCTTAAAAATATGTATATTGTGTGATGAATGATTATAAAATTGATTATATGTTTCTTATTTTGTTGGATGCATGATAAAAAAAGAAATCCAAGACATAATATTAATAGACACTGTTGGTTTTTTTTAATGAAATGCATTGAATGATTTCGACTTGGATATTAGAAAACATTTCAAGACCATTTAGAATCTCTCCAACATTTAAATACAGTGCAGAGGTAAAAGAGATAAAAGAGAAGTTCATGTAAGCAGCACAAGTGGAGAGGAACAACACAAAATCCATGATTGGAGCATCCAAAACATCTCCAAAATCCAATTGCAATGAAATGGAAAGGTTAGAGGGAGATGAGAGGATCACATAAGTGGGAGTTGAACTACGCATTATCGAGATGGGAGGAAACACTATGGTAAAAAATAAAAAAGGAAAGAACATCATTTCATTCTACAAAATGACAAACTCTTATGAGTTAACCCATCACATTTCCTCCTCTTAACCCATGACACTTCTTCCACGAGAGGAGGGTACAAGAGAAAAAGAGAAGCACAAAAGAAATAAATTCAAAGGCTAAGGCTATTATCTTCAATGGTGCATCTATGACTATCCAAGAGGCTAAAGCTTGGATTTTGAGAACAAGTACTTCATGTTTAAATAGAATGTATAACCTTGTTTCCTTATATGTTTAGAGTTTCATATGTAGCTTATGCAATTTTGGTTTTTTCTTTTTATATATTTTCAAGTCTTTGGATAAATTTATTTTCCTTCTTTAACCCTCGCCCTAAGAAAAAAGGTTTGCCTCAGATTTTGTACATTAAAGTTTTTTAGAAAAACTGTGTAAATTTAAGGAGGTATAAGATTTTTAATTAGGTTGTTCCCCAATCACTGTATTAAGTGCCAAAGATTAGACCACAAGATTGAAGGTTGTTTGTTTATAACTAAACCCAAATCCAATCCACATTATTTCACAATCAACCAACCTTATCAAGCTTATTATACCCATTAGTCTAATAATGATTCTTAACCTTAGATGTCTTTACAGGTGTAGAAGAACTCTTGGGCAAATGTTAATGGTAATCACTCAAAAGTCATAGGGCAGTGGGAAATCAGTTTCTACTATGTCATTTTCTACCAAGAATAAGGTCACGACCACTATGAAGGTGACAATGCGACTTTCCTTAAACTCCACTTCTCAATTTGGTAACATGGGGCATGCTCTCCACCCCCTTTTGACACTCTCAAGGGTTTTTGGATCTCATGAAAGCTATAAAAAAGTCCACACCATGTCATATTATTTTGTTCATGTTGACTTTAAATCCCATTCTCTTGAATCTTTTGATGTTCTCCTACCGAAAGTCATAATTTATATTTGTAAAATATGAATTTTACCATTCTCAATGAAAATGAAACCACTATCCACATTTATGTAAGTTAAACATAAAAAAAATTCAACCTTGTAAGAAAACTCCTCATCATTGTTTAGGTTTAGGTTACAAGTTCAAAACCAAAGTATATCAAGGTAGAGATGGTGTCAAAGAAGGATAGAACCTTCAGATCCTAAGAATAGTAGTGAGAATGGTAATAGTGATACTAAGAATGGTTTCTAGAAAAGTATGACCTAATAATGAGAGGTTTAAAAAAAGACAAAACTTTGATGGTGAAGGTGTTGTACTCTCTTCTCTTGGTTCAAATCCTCGATGAGACTTTGGCCCATTGTGATAAGGCCATAAGGATAGACAGTTCCCATGAGTGGGACCTGCCTCTCGGGTGTATCTCCAGACGTGTCGATCCTTGCTAAGTCATAAGTTTCCTATTAGACTAGATTATGGGCTATTGACACTAACCTAGGGTTTATAGTGAGAGTCGATGAAATTTAAACTTGGACCTGGTCTAAATAATCTTGTAATCTAAACGTTCAACATTTTGGAGATTTTCCAATATATTATTTGATCAATTTATACTAAAATTCGATGGTGTTGAATCCATTTATGAATTAAAAAATACAATTTAAACAACAGAAAATGTAAATTTCACAAAGATTTATTTTGAGGTGAAAATTTTCTTAGAAAAATCCCTAAATAATACCTAATTACCAATTTCCCTATACTTAGATAAATAAATAAAAATTCATAATAAACCTATCGGTCCATATGGTCTAATTAATCAGAGCAATTTTGTTTAGCGCGTTGTGGTCGGACAGGTAAACTTTATGTACAATGATAAAGAAATGAAGTTTGAAAATCTACTCTTCTCAAATTTGAGTGAGAAGGAGAAGAATCACCAGTCAAGCCAAATTTGCCTCAGTTTAGGAGCCCACAGTCCATTTGCATCAAGGCAAAGAGATCGAATCCCATCAAGAGCAGCAGCGAACTGTCTTGTCGTTGAAAATGAAGAAGAGAGGACATCGACAACAATCGCCTATGCAACCGATGCCAAGCAATGAAAACAAGAAAATCCAGCGATCCTCCTCGTTAGCCTCTTCGTCGAATCTGGGTTGGTCATCTTCCATAGCCTCCTACGCAAAAAATACATCCACCAGGTAGGACCTCAGGCCCATCAATGATTGTATCTATCAGATGTCATGCATCAGAGCCCTAAACCAATATTTAGAATCTCATCGATTCACTGGAACATTGTTATCCTAGAAAGGCCTTCCCTCGGGCAAATACGTGAAGGATATCATAAGCGGAGTTGCTTACACTGACAAAAAATGTTGATTCTCTCTAGACAGAAAACCCATCCATCATTTATTTGGGTTGTCCACATTCAGTGAATATACAGTGGTGCACATGTCGTGTGTTGCAAAAGTGAATCTAGAAGTTCCATTGGAAAAGATATGTTTGCTTGGATGTGGAGTGCCTACGGGTAATATAACTAGCACATCCGACTCGCGGCTAGAGAACGCCGAAAGGGTTCCATTCAGAACAAGAGTCGTGACTGAGCCAACTCCAACAAAGAGCGCACATAAACAACACGACAGAAATTACCCCATGCGCACCGAAGGTATGGTATGATTTGAGTGTGTTCTGGATAATGACAAGTGAATATTAAACGTTCGTGCAGGTCGTGGCATCAAACGACCTTTCAGATATAAAAAAATGAATGAGTGACACCAAAATGAAACGTGTGTAGAGTGTTTTTTAATGATATAAATGTGGCCTGCATATATTTTAATCCTCCTTAATCATTTGAACGTGGCAATTATGTATTTTTACAGTAAATTTATAATGTGATTAGGTAAATGTAAAAAAGTAAACATGTTAACGGATGCCTTCATAAATGCAAGGAAGTTATGAACAATAAATCTGAAGCATTGATTTTGGAGGACGACTAAGAATATGCCAGCATATTCAATGCTTAGCCATCAGATTAGAATTTAAAATTAAAATATCATTAATTGTGCCCATTGTCAATAGGTGTACGCCTTTCGGCATATTTATACAATCTTCTCTTAAATATATACAACTGATATTCTTGCATGTCAAAATACACAAAAGTTCAAAGGTTGATGCATGATAAAACGAGTGCTCGGCATTGATTTGCAAGATTAGGAGCTTCCTATAATGGTGGGAAGGTGAAGCCCGGTGATTTGGTAGCAATCTTTGGATTGGCTGTAAATTGTCATGAATATCTCAAATAGCAGCAGTTGTACATATACATGGAGATTTTTTCTTGTGCTACAAAGATTAGTTAGTACTCTATGTCTTTCTAATTGTCCGCTACTGAATCCTTAGATGTTCAGGTTGCAGAAGGTGCTTGAATAGATGGAGATTCCAGAGTCCTTGGTATCGATATCAACCCAGAAAAGGAAGAAACATGTGGGTTGGAAGCCATATACACAACAATAACTTTGTAGACAGAAGAGATTTTATTGATCGGCTATTTCCCTTTAACGTTTGCACATGGTTATGGAACCTGTGCTGAAATTGATAGCTTCCATCTCTTTTCCTAGTAGCTAAATGCTTTGGAGTCATTGAGTTGCTTAATCCTTCAAATTTCGATAAGACCATTCAAGAGGTAATCTGTAACATGAGCGTCTTTTCTTTTGGGACAACATCTGCAACAACTATTTTCTGACAAAGTAAAATGTATTGATGATTGCAGGTGATTAGAGAGATGACTAAAGGAGTAGAATAAAGCTACGAATGTGTTGGAAGATTCGAGCTGATGATTGTCGCACTTCAATGCTCTCACCCGGTTTGACATTTTGTGTCTTCAATGCTTTGTCTCCACTTCTTATGTTAATTACAACCGTCGTTCTTCAATTATCCAACTTATGTAAAGCATTAATTATGTTACCTTCTCTTTCATCTCATGTTTACTCGTCATGTATGTGCTTTGCTTTGTAGGCATGGGGAAGAACAATTATATTAGGTTTAGATGAAATGGATAAGAAGTTGATTTTCAATCCCTTGGAGATTCTCCAAGGCCGGAAGCTAAAATATGTAGCCTTTGGAGGTTTCAAGAATTCTGATATACCCAAGCTGGTAGATAAATACATGAAAAACCTAAATTCTCATTATTTCTATTATCCCCTACCATCTTTGATTTTATCATTTTCATCAAATGCATTGGAACATGAATTGAAAAATCAAAGTGATATTGATTGGAAGAATTTGATTTAGACAAGTATATAACTCAGAGAATGGCATTCTAACATATTAAGATATCATAAGTTGGACCCCTTGTGGGGGGAGCTGGAAAAGTTGGAAGATGAAGTCCCATTCATTTTTAGGGTCTATGAATACCCTTTTCAAATAAACAAGAGTGCCTTGTATGTCGTTGGAATTCCCCTTTCATGGCCCGCACTTTTGGCTACCCTGGCGTGGCTCGTCTAGCTCTTAAGTTACAAAGAAAGAATCCATCAGGGAGTTCAGTGGTTTGACAAAGATGCAGGGTTCGATTTCATGGAAAAGAGCTACCACTATTTTTTGCGGGGTGACGATGCAGCCGTGGAGTCCCTTGATAGAAATGTTTATTTTTGATGGAAGAGGAACAAGCCATGACCGCCCAGAGAATGGTCTTCATAGAAGTGTAGATAATTGAGTTGAAAGCTAAGGTTGAGGACTTGAAAATGGGGCCCTCTGCCATTGAAACCCTCAAAAGGAATAAAGTTGAGTTGGCCAATGATGTTTCAAAATTTCATTCCATCGTCAATAACGTTTCATCCAAGAAATAGGACCTTGAGAGGTTCTTGGGTGAGAGGAAGCAGGGATTGGAGGCCAAGAACAGTGAGTTTGAAAGATTGACCAAGGAGAATGAGTCCCTAAAGCAGCAGATCGAGTTGCAGCATGTGAATATCCAGGATTATGAGAAGATGAGCAGAGAGTGCCACGCCATTGAGCTTGACATTCAAGCCGCCTAGGCTTCAAGGAATGAGTGGGAGGAGAAGGCTTGGGATGTTGAGGTCTCTACGAGAAATAAATTGCAAGATCTCGAAGTTGCAATTGATCACTACAACTAGGAAATCATCAGGTATTCGGATCCATTTGGTTTTATGCTATTGTTGCATTCAAGATTCAACTGTATTGTGCATTTTAATTCAAAATAGTGGCATGGAAAAGGCAAACCTTGAAGGCTTGATTTTAATTTCCAGTGTTACCTTTTTCTAACAAACGATCTATCATAGTATTCTTGATTTGGTAAATTCTATGTGGTTTGAATGTTGCTTTGTCTCGTGCTAGAGGATTTATTTTGACTGGAAATTGAATTCTCGGTTTGAAACATGGGAGTTTGTTTGAATACAAGATGAATACTAGAGGATTGACACCGGCATAGATTCTAGGTGTGGATTTTAAAGGCATAATAAAAACAGGACTTATATCTGGTGCAGAGGATTACGGACGCATTTACAGGGAGAAATGGGAGGAATCAATTGCCCTTAAACAACAATTGAATGAAAAAACCTCAGAACAAGAAAGAAAAAGGAATATCAATAATGATTTCCTGGAAAAAAATCCAGAAGGTATGGCCATTACCTGAAGCTCGTAGTTGAATTGGACTAGACATAATTTGTATCTTTAGCTACTCAGAGGAAATCCACATGGAAGCTTGATTTGAGATATGCAATGGTAGACATAATGTGATGTCATTTTTTGGATATATAAATCATATAACTCACTGTGCTCTGTGGATATTTCCGTTGGAGGTCGCAAGGGGGATGTTGCACCTTGACCCTGTGGCAGCGGCCAAAAGTCACCAAGAGTGTGCTTCTTAGTATTTCATTAGTACAGAAGGCCATAATGCACAAGAAGATTATGACACTAATCTTGTAAGTGGATGTGGTTCCAAGTTGATGAAAAATATGGGATATGTCATGTACGTAATAATGTACAGTAAAATACAATATCTTGTGTGACCATGTCTCATCATCTAGATACCACACCCATCCTTCACGCTCTTCAACGCTTCTCATACATTCTCCCTGGCTTCCACTGTTAAATTAGTTGTGCCTGAACACCTACTGCTGTTGGAACACTGTTGGAAACACTATCAAATTTAATGGTGAATTTTATTGAAAGTTTCTTGCCTTGGGAAATTTGTTTCTAAATTCCATTGTCGTTGAATTCAAACACACACACGAGATAGGAGAATTTGTATAAAGTTGTTTTTGCTACTTATATGATAGCCACCAAGGCATTTTTTTTATAGGTTTCTTTCAGGGCATGCTTGATGAAACAGCCATGCAGCTAATTGAATATGTAGATAAAAACATGTCATTTACAAGATTTGTGTTTTCGTATACAAATGAGAATTGACATACATTGTCATTTGTGACTTATTATTTGAGTTTAAAGTGACTTTTGAATATGGTTATGCTCCCTTTCCAGGTGCATTACAAATGTACCTACGATTCAGATTCCAACATTTTTTGTCCTTCACACTTCATGGAGAGAAATCCATGTAAATGATCTTTCACATGTAGTTTTATTTTTTATTTTTTTATGTTTTTCTACATAATACAGGCCATTGGGGAAACCTTCTCGGTAGTTCTCCTCATTCCAAGGATGCTACATGGGGTAATCATTCCAAGGATGCTACGTGGGGTAAACTGGTTGTTGGTACCTTGTCATCCCCAATCAACAATTATTTCTTGAAGAGTTCAACACTTTTCTCATGTATAGCTATTAACTCATCGAGAGTTCAAAATAAATCTTATGCATGTCTTATCAAGGATTTGAACTTGGGCGGGGAGAGTGAAACACCTACCTCCCCACCATTCAATATATTTCTCCTTGACTCTTTCACATGCAAGTTCCTTACTATTTATAGATATTTGTACATATTCTAAGTCAATTCTAGAAGGTTTCTAAAATGTGCTCCAATTCATGAACTTAGCACTTCATTCAATATATTCTTGTGCATTGTTTAACTGAGCTTATCTGAAGCAAGAATTTACCATCATCCTGATATAGATTATAGATTCACTCTTATGATCAACCATAAATATTTTTCTTCCTGAATGGTATCAGGATTCTTGATGTTGAATGGGAAATGGTATCTCCCTATATCTCTCTTGTTCTTTTGTTTTTATCTTAGCCTTACACTTTTATATCTCAAAAGAGCAAAGATCATTCTTAATTTATTAATGTATCGACAGAGAAAAATTCTTTTGTTTGAAATTTGTTTTTTTTCCTCTTTTATACTTGTTGTTGTTGGCAAAAGAACTTCTTAGAGAAAGAAATCCACATTTTTGTCTTCCAACATGTTTTTTTTAATTGCATCTTTCAAGCCTATTTTCAGTCCCGTTGTTTTATTCATGTTATTGAAGTTGCTTCCTCATGTAATTTCTTGAGTTCCTTGGTTCTAATATCAACCTTTTGTAATATTCAAGTCATATAACAAATTTTTAAGATTAATTTTTTTTTAGTAAATTAGTCTATAATATTAATATACAGAGGGAGCTTACAATTCCATGGAGAGTGAGGGCTAGTCTAACTAGGTCCAGAACTCTGTCTTTATCAAAAAATATATGCTTTTTGCTAGAAATGGTCAATAAGAAGGATACAAAATGGGTCCATGGAATTTAGAGTCTATAACACATACTTCCTTAGTGTCTGGTAGGTAATGGAATAACTTGTAATTTAACGAATTAGGCTATAAACCAAAGAAACTAATGCTAGGAACAGATTTTTCATAAAAAACATAAAACAGAGCAGGTATGAAGTTCAATATTGGGCATCAGTGTCCAGGGAAATGGAATTGTATGGAGTTCCAACTTCCTATCCTTCCTTAGTAGCATCAAGCCTTTGGTCTTTCTCAACTTCCTCTTCTTCTCCATTATCCTCTTCATCAGAAACGAGGATAACAATGATAAATGTATCATACTTTGGCCTATGTTATCAGAACCAAAAAGGTCATTGAATGGGTTGACCCCTAAAATTGAAACTGGATCGGAACTGGACCAAAAATGAAAATGAAACTGTACCACAAAACTGGTCAACCAAAAGATACATAAATTATTCAAATTTTGAAAAAAAAAATATTCATGTTCATCCATGTGAATCCAAACCATTATACACAAGTATGCAAAGTTTCTCATGTATATAGCAAGGGTGAATATAACCAAAATAGCACCGAGTGCAATCCACATCTAAACCAAAATATATCAACAAAGAGGCTCAAATGAATTGTGTGAGTGAATGGAGGGTGGGGACCTTTTTAAATAGCATTTGGGGGGGGCTAGGGTTAGGTTTAGTGTTTAACCTTTTTATTTTATTAATTTTTTTTTTCAAATTGAGTTTAAGTGGTCCCCATTTCCTGTGTGATTTTTTCAAGCCTAAGTGATTGTTGTCTTAATGTTCTCACACTAAATAAATCAGAAAACAATATTTATTTAACGACAGAAAATTAAATTTATGAACATTGCATCAATCACACAACAACTGAAAAATGAACATTGGAAGAAATAAAACACATACACATAGATTTCTTCTTCAAATCATCTTTTCATTCCTTAGATCAAAACTTACAAGGTGACCTTTGCAGTTTGTTTAAACCAACACCTATATAGTCATTAAAATGGCCTCAAACAACAGTATACAACCTATGTAAGAGAGGGTATAGCTACAGCAATACAACCTACTCTATTTATGTCTTTCCTGGACAAAAAATTGTTCTTTATCTCCTCTCAACACTGAAGCACACTTCAACAATCCATAGAATATCGTATACATCAGCTTCAAACTTATTTAGTACTACTACAACTATTGTAATTGCAAATGTCCCCGAGGAGTCTGAGGAATCCGAAGACTTTGAGCCAAAGGATGATTTTGTAACTCATGTTGAGGATCCCATTTCTATCACTGGTGATGACTTTGATGATTCATCATGTTGATCAATGATATGTACTATGTATTATGTAGTAAACAAATAGCTTGTAGCATGTTTTTTGGACTCTAGAGGCCATTTAGTTCCTCATTGATTATGTATTTTGTTGTTGATATGTATTGCACTCGGTGCCATTTTGATATATTCACCCTTACATGGTATATACATGAGTAGACTTTGCATATTTTGTCTTTAATGGTTTGGAATCTTTAAAATATATTTTTTCATTAAAATTTAAATATTTTATGGATATTTTAGTAAAATTGAGTCATTGAATTTAGATCAGTTCATGTCAATCCAAGTCCGAGTTGAAGTTGACCCTCGACCGATTTCGAGTTTTAAAACATTGTTTGTACAATGTGGGATATACCAATGTTGAATCTGAAGTTGTCACCTTCTTCATATTAATGATCATAGGTGTGGCCATAGGTTTGCAATCCTCCATATGGAACCCTTTTAGGATCTCAATTGCATGCTTACCTTTCCCAAGGAATATCTCCCTTGGTCTTTGCCAAACCTCCAAACCCAAGAAGTAGTGCATCACACCAATGCCCTTCATCTCAAAGTTAGTAGCCATATCTACTTTTCACCTTGCAATGAGCTTCTTTGCACTTGCAGAAACAAGTCATCTACATACAACACCAAAATAAGAAGATCAATCCCAACACATATAATAGAATTTAAGATCTGTTTCACTTTCGGTGAATCCCATACTTTGCGAATATCCATTTATCCTAGAATACCATGCTCTTGGTGCCTTCATGAGTCCATATAAGACTTTATTAAGCCTACAAACATGAGACTCTTTCCCATTTCCCATCTACATCAGCCTCTACCAACTTATCCTTAGGTTCTTGATTGTCCTCTTTTCCTTTCCACTTCATAGTCTTTATTGGACTAGTTGTGCCTCCTTGGACTGAATTCTCCTTATGAATATTTGTTCTACCATATTCCATAATGCAACCTTTACTAAGATTCATTTCCATTAGTGTTCCTTTATGTCCTTTCAATACAATTTCCTACCCATTAACTATCTATACAGGTTCATAATCACTGAATAAAATTTGAAGAGATAATCCCATTACCTCAAGTGTTTGCATTGTATATATACCCTTGTTTGATCCTAACATCAGGATATCTTCATGCCTCTTTTCTATTCCTTCTTTTGCAATCTACAATTTCCTTTTGTCTTCAAACTATATGTCATCTTTTTGCCAAGTCCTTCTAGATTTATCATCTTCACTTCCATAGTAGTCTTCAATAATTATCCATATTCAGTGTCTTTGAACACATGTTCAATTAAGAACTATTCTATTACATACATCTCTTCTAACAACTTACATATGGACTAGGATTTCATGTGGAATTCTCACCTTCTTGCTACATGGATTTCAAGCATAATTCTTGAGCTTGTGATGGAGAGCCCTAGGGTTTCGTAGTTGATTTGGCATGGTTTTGGCACTTATTATCATTTATTCATGATCTATGAGGAGTTCTACACAAGATTTCAAAATTTACTCAATCAAATTCCTGAGGACATTATCTTAAAGGATGGTGTCATCATCCTTCTTCAATACACAAAAGCCTTTGAGGGGAAATTTGGATTTATGTTAAGGGACATGTCCCTAAAGATCCTTGTACAAGAACAAGAGCATGCTTCTAATATTGAAGAGAATTTTCTAGCTTCTCAAAACTTTACCAAGCCTAAAAATTTACATAATGTTGAACCTGCTCAAAATTCTATGACACTTTTGGCCCAAAGACTTGAGAAAATAGTAACTGACTTCTCATAGAATCAAAGTCTCACAGAGATATTTTATCCCATAAATCATAGCTTTGTTTTGAAGAAATTTT
>JZKD02S1745632.1:41414-76849 GCA_000966675.3 Picea glauca | reverse complement strand
TGAAGTTCTAATTTTGAATTGGAAGAGAAATTTAGGGCCAACCCCTTGAGGAAGGTTATGTGCTTGTGTTGAATCTCTTACACCCATGTGTAAATGGATAATGGTTCTTTGTTTTCTTAACTGGTAAAGAAGGTAATTCCTTGGACGGTTTTGTTGGCTCTTGATCGTGATACAACGTTATCTCATTTTGAAGCCCACACTCCCACATGTGAAGGAAGATATTAGGTCTTTCTTACACACTTGGTGAAGGAAACCCTAGCCCACTTGAAGAATAGTTGAAGATCGTATAGTTGATTTTGAGTAGAAAAGAGAGTATTGAAGGGCATTTGGAGGCTAGATGTTGCACCAAAGCCCCTCTTTTCCCCTCATTTGAGAAAAAATTGTTGAATCATCTTGTGTTATACTTAGGCACATTTTTTGGAGATTGATCTAGTGGATGTTTTCTCTTTATTTTTGGTGGATGTTTCGTGAAAATGGGTTTTCTTAATGCTATGTGCATTATATTAAGAGTTTTGATTATGTTTCATGTGATGTTTCTTGGGATATCTTGGTGAATGATCTATTAGAGTAACAGTTTCATGTTAACTTTGTCTCCTTGAACAATCTTGAAAACCTAAGGAAGGATTGAGAGTGATCATCCCCTTCCCTTGTTTTATCCATCTTAACTCATTGAAGCATTCAACATTTTCCTTAATGGTTAGGAGTGTCTATCCCCTTAATTCTTTTCTTGGCTAGGGTTTAGTGCTAGGGGTTAGAAGTGCCTATCCCCCTAGGGTTTAAAACATATTTTTCTTGACCTTGTGCTAATATCTATTAAAGGTATAGGACGACAACTATTTCTTATGAGGGGATAAACTCTAGGGTTTTCTCTCCTAGGAGGTTGATCTAGGATTATCAGGTTATAATCCTATGATAGACTTTCAAGTCTTATTTTTCCCTTGGTCTCCATTGAAGCGCTACATTAACTCCATATTCCCAATGAAAATACATTGATCTTGAGACCTCCAAGTACTTCCTTCAATAGTCTAAATCTACCCAAACACATTTTTCTCGAACTTCACTCTCCACATTGAGATTCCTTTCCCTAATTCCTCACAATGTTAATTGAGGAAAACCCCCTTTAGTCAGAGGAAATCTGACTTGAAGTGAAAGAGGGTTGGTGAGGTGACAAGGACCTTCCCTGTAAGTTACGCATGATTTCACTTGAGCTTTCAGACTTTAGTTCAACAATTGTGAGTTCATGTGATAACAAACCTGAGACATATCCTAGTGATCCTAAACCTCATTAGACAATACCCCCTTTACCATTGGAAGTTAGTCCTACTCCTCAACCAACCTTGCCTAATACCGATGATATAGATTTAAATATTGATATGGCTAGTATCTTAGCAAAGGTTGATGTACCTTTCCCCCTCAATAATAATTGTATTTTTTTTTAAATACATACAACACAGTCGCTATTGCGACATCTTGGAGTGTCGCTCCCATAGCAACCATTTTAGAGATGATACCTCATAATGTCTCTCTTTCCACCTCCAAGAAGTCTCTCTTGCCACCTCTAAGACGTCTCTCTTGCCACCTCCAAGACGTTTCTCCCATAGCAACCACCCAGAGTTTATACCTCTTAACATTGCTCTTGCCAACTTCAAGATGTCGTCACTCTTGCCACCTCCAAGACGTCGCTCTTTCCACCTCCAATAAGTCACTCTTTCCACCTCCAAGATGTCTCTCTTTCCACCTCCAATATGTCTCTCTTGCCACCTCCAATACATCGCTCTTTCCACCTCCAATATGTCGCTCTTTCCACCTCCAAGACATCTCTGTTGCCACCTCCAAGGCGTCTCTTTTTCCACCTCCAAGACGTTGGTCTTACGAAGGCTATATGAGGTTTGGATAGTCAAATCCGAGATGAAACGTGTCCATGTGAAACATCGCAATAAAGACGATATCTATGACGTCGAAAAAGCGATGTCATGTGAAATAACATTTGAGGGGGTCTATTGGTCGTCGTTCTCCTGGAAATATAAAGTGGCAATTGTGTCGAATGCACCATCATAATTTGACCCAAATGTACTAGTGACAAAAGGCACGGGAATCTTGATCTTGTAAAATTCATGTTCAATATTGAAAGGTGAAACTAATTCCTCAAGTTCTTTAGTTTATTTTTCCCTTTTAACAAAATCCAAAACTTCATCTACCTTAGGGATGTCTATAACCTCTTTAGATTTATCTTTGGAAAACTTTTGACCAGCATTCTTAGACTAAGGTTCAATGTCTGCAACAAGTATTTTATACTGAGGACCGAGATCAGACTTCTTATGCATCTCATCCTACAGTGCATCAACAAAACTTATGTAATAAATTGAGGATAAAGCTCCTTTGTTGGTTTCAATGCTAGGTATCAATTTCTACGGATTTAGAGACTCCTCATAATTATTTTGAGTTATATGTATGGAATCATTCTCATATTGAATTAGGTGGATTTATTTTGTGTATTTATCGTAACCATCATCCACTACTTCTTCAATAAAGTTGTCATCATTATTGTTTTTTATAGGGGGAAGAATGGGTTGGTATTCATTTATTCCCTCCCATCTCATGAGATATGGATTAAGAGGTCTTCTGAATTGATTAGCGTTGGGATTCCTTATGCCTCCCTCTTCGAGAGGGGGGTTGTATTTCTATGCTCTATCTAAAAATTAAAAAATTTGTTCGTCAGATTCCTAATCAGTCTAGACATCTCATCCATCTTTGCTTCTTGGGGTTCTCTATTTGGATCAGAAATACCACAGTCTTCCCTGGAAAAAAAAATTATGCTTGATCATGTTTTTTCTTCATATTTCCTGATGCAATCATATTCCCTTCGATGTATATTTCATCCTCTTGTATTATTAGCATGGTCGGGGATATTATTTCTCTCAAAGTCATGGAAAAATCAACATCAAATTCCCCAACATATGTCACTTTGGTTGTTGGTTGTGATGGATTTATATCTGCAGGGATCTTGTTATAGAGCTTATTAAACCTTTTGTAAAAATCATCAACAATTTCATTGGATCTTTTCTTGAGTGAGCCAAATTCATTCAAGTAGTATAGGATATCCCTTTTCTCACCCCATTATCTCATAAAGGCAACTTCTAGAGCCAATGAACTATCAATTGAAGCAACATTCAACTCTCTTAACCATTTTCTAACATCTCCTTGAAAATTTTGCACAAGTAGCCTCATGAAGACATTAGTTTTCTCTACAAATTGGTCATCTGTAGAGTCTTAGAAAGAACGCATATGCTCTTCGACTGAACGAGTTTTATCACCATCAAATTTGGGAAGATATTTCATGTAATTCTCAGGGAGGTCATGGGTAATTTGGGGCATATTTAATGGAGAAAGTATGGAAGTGACCCAAGGATTTATGGGTGGTGTAGGAGGTTTATTTCCCTTAGATATTCATCCACCTAAGCCGCCCATAATATTTTGTAAAATTATGTTATGGGATTCAAAGGATAGAGGAGGAACAAGAATTTTCAAGAAGGGTCGATGGGAATAACTGACTTCTTGATTAAATTCTAGAGGAGAATTTTTAAGGTCTATTAATGGTTATGGAGGAAATTTTGCAGCAAAAAGAAAATCTTCAAGTATATTAGTTAGATCTACAGATTCATCATTTTGATGAACAACAAAAGGAGAGATTTCAAGATAAGGGTTACCTGAGAAAAAGGAAGTCTAACGGTCTTTAATATTTCTCTAGGTCACAATTTTTTTGGACCTGAATATATCAAAACCTGATTAAGATTAGGGTGGATTCATGTGTGTCTTCTAGCAGAGGCCAAGTTTTTTCATTTTGTGGAGTCACCACATGAAATATTAATATCCAATTGCATGAGGCTTGTTCACCATCAAGTCTCAGAGCTTACAATGTTCTATCCCCGGGGACTATCTCTTCAACTTACATCCTCGATAATGATTCCATTTCATACATTATCCCTCAATATGTTCTAGTTTTTTGTTGCAACCACATTGAGGCACTCCAAGTGTAATAGACCCAACCCCCTAAGTACCCTTTTAAGGGATGGGCTATTAATTTTTTTTATTTTTCCAACTATTCATTTTTTCTATTAGACTTCATAAATTGCATATGCTCATCCAAAGATTTGAATGTCTATAATTATTCTCAAATCCGAGTTTCGGGTCAAAAGTTACAACACTCTCATTTTTTCTCCCCTTTTTACCCTCACTTCCATTTTAGTGCCACGTGGCATCCCATTGGCACCCTGGTACATGTTCCAGCCCATGTGGCATAGACATGGCACCTGCCACATACTTTCTTGGACCATGCCTTGTTAGACCTCCAACGATGCTCTTTAATACTATTGAAATCCTCCCATTGGACGATTTCCACCATGAGTTTCTTTGCATACTCCGAAATTTGAGTTTCAATCGCATACCTATAGACAGATCAGATAGTCCAGGAGAGTCAATGATCAACGAATATGATTCTATCAAAACTTCCAATGTGGTTTACAGATAATACCCCACTCATACAACCTTTTGACTTATTCTGCAGAACCCCTATAGATCTATGACTAACATACTATGTGGCCATCCTCTGACTGACGAACTAGATCATTCCTTGGAGTACTCCCATCGGAGTACCTCTTTTTCTTGCATTCACATCCACTCAGATAAATCCCCCTCTAATAGACGACTATGATCTATCTCCGATGGATCTAAGGGATAATAGTTGTGGATTCCTATATCCAAGTAATTCCTTCCACAGAATTTCCACACTCATCCCTTCTTTCAATTCACAGGATGCCATATGTCCTCCTCTAAACACATTGGCACTCTATGTCATTGCGAGATCATCCTCTCCTAGCCTTGTTTAAGTAGGAACCTATGTGGCATCTGAGTTGGCACCTAGGACACATGTCGCTACCCAACTCTTCCACCTAGCCTGAAATGTGGCACTCATTCCAAGTTACTCTTTTCTTTCTAAAAGTTCCATTACACACTACCATGTGGAACTTTATTCATATGACATGTGAATCTTCCATGTGGACTGATGTGGCACACATGTCATTGCTAAACACTAGCATGTCATTCCAGGTGATGACACTTGTCCTCCATGCATTGGTAAGGTGTTGTCTTCCTCTCCATCATAAGGTCACCTTCCTCCCAACATCGTCATGAAGGAATTACCAAGATCTATGACCACGATCTCTCCTCAAAACCTTCTACATCGAAGTACCTTATCCAAGGAAACTCTGATGGTTCCACAATGATCGATAGTTCATATCCATTATCACCCCTCTAACGAATATGACATTCTGATGGTTGTTAGGAATATTTCCTCTGGGGTCCTCCAACAACCTATTCTTGGTATATTCTTATAGCTTCATGGTCTGACAAACAGTCGGGATCTTATGACACCATCATTGATCAATGACCCTAATTTAAGCACCTTTTTCAAGGCTCAGACTCGATAGGGTTCCACCCCATACTACCCTAACCAACTACAAGCTGCCACATGTCTGACTCGTACAAGTAGGATAGTGATGTTAGTATGGCATGATGTCAGTATGATGTCAACCCCTCCTCTCACTTATATCTAAGGGTTCCTTTTTTTATCAATGGTAGGTATTATATCCTAGCTATTCTTTGATCAATGGTCGAGAATTCTCCTCAAAGCACCTCCATTGGGGTGACTCCACTCTGGGTCTCTGGGCTACTCCAACCACAAACTTTGACAAATCCAATGGCTATTGTACCTTCTCGGAGTTCTTCCTATCAGATTCCCTTGAAAACCTCGCACATTCCAATGATTTGACAGCTCGACATCTGACAAACTCCTTGTTGAGATCAACGGTTGTGGGATCACCCAAAACACTCCCCAATGGATCCAACGACTCGTATTATTTGAGAGCCTCTCCCTTTAGAGTGTTACTACAACCCTCGATCGACAGTTCTAATCTAATCGCTACCCACCATGCTAACACCTCCTTTACCTAGATGTCTCTCCCCTTTGGTTAATATTTACTTAAGTCAAAAGGTAGGGCCCGTGAAAAATCGATGGCTAATATTGATTATTTCCTCCTCTCTAATCAACGGCCTATATCACCTCTAATTCCTCATCTATGGTCCTATATTTATTGGACATCTCATCGGGAAATCTAATAGCTCCTATTGATTTGGAGCATATCCCCTCTAGACATCATAACCCTATCCAAAAAAGGGTCAATATATATCTTATAAAATGAATCAACGGTTGTGTTGTATCTCGACTCATACATAGGATCTCTTTGTGTTTATAGCCCAAAAATTGGACTCATTCATTCAAAGGAAACTTCTAAATATTTTTCCAATGTTCTTACTGGGCCTTCTCGACCTTCACCATACTCAAACAACTACTATGATATTCTTCTCCCTCCAAGAATGAGGATTTACATTCCACATCCCTTCAACTTCCACACAAGAGGATTAGACAGAACCTAAGATTCCTATTCCATTTATGAAAAACATGAAGCCCACTACTAGGTACTCCTATAAAGATTTTATTTCCCATAACCATTTGTATTAATAAAAGGGGAAAAAAACATGAAGTTTATCGACTTTCATTGGTCTTCAACTTGATAGTATTCCATTTATATTAACCATTGTTGTACCTCTCTTAATATATATACTTGGATTCTCTTCACAGACGTCATACCATTGAAGAGACTCTACTACACACATAGAAAGCTTAAAATGTAGTGCCTAAATTGTTCACATATGAGGACTCGCATTAAACACGGTCCTTTGGATGAAAGGATTTATCAACTAACCAACATTAATTTCATCAATTTCAGACATGCATAAATATAGCACATTCACAGGAAGCCATATTATTATCCTACTCAATACACAGGGCATAAGGAATACTTATTTATTACAAGATGTGGCCAACCAACCAATTATGGGTGTTCTCCTTTCCACCAAACCATAGGCTCAGATGCATACATTCCTACAATATAGCCACCCCTGTGCCAAGCCATGATACCACCAGGGAACCTTTCCCTCCCTCTAGTTTCTCAACAATTTTTTAAGGGCCCTCTCCCTCACACCACCTAGGTCAAGCCTCAACGAGGTTTTTCAAATAATTTCCTAGTATCAAGCTCACAACCTTCTCTCTTTAGGTTGGGTTTTGGACTCTCCTTTTCAGTACCCATTACCTCCACCTTCTTTCCCCTCCATATTCATCTCCTGCATGAAATCTCATGAAGGAAGTTTATCGACCTGTCGTTCTTCCTTTTTTCAGAAGAAAATTTGTGGATTAAATCTGGTTGTAATAAATGATACTTTAGGTTGACAATTTTATTTTGTATTTATCCATACCTCCCATGCTCTCATTCATTTGGGTGGGTGGTTGTTCAACTACTGTCCCTCTTTTCATTAACTACTTTGTCTTGGATTCAGGGAAGAAGGTTTGGTCATCTCGTCGTCATGAACCACTCCATGTTCCCTCACTCTTTCTTCTTATGGTATCATGGCCAGTACTTCAAGGCTTCACACCCACAATCAGTTGTTGGAAATCTCAATTTATAATTGATACATTTGCATCGTTTGCATGCCATATCATGGCCATCATTAATTAAGATCAATTACATATAATTATAATTTTAGAGAGGGGGTGTTACAATCCTCTCCCCTTTCAAAGGAACAATGTCCTAGGTTTTCTTTCCTCGGTAACACCATCCTCTATGTTATTTCCTCGGCAACACCTTCCATGCCTTCATCTTTCAATTTCTCTAGAACTTGTTGTTCCTTTTCTTGGTCTAGTCCTTTCCAGACTCTTGGAATTTAGAACCTACCTACAACCATCTCAGACATCGAGCATATTGATTCACAATTTTATGCATAAACATTTCATTTTTGTTCAAAATCCAAGATAAATTTTACTTATCACCACAATACCTATTTACGAAGTTCATGGATCTGTATCCATATGGTTGTCTCCATTAACTTGGCTCACTTTTTCCTTTACATAACCATGGTATGCATGATCCCAATTCAATTATATATAAGAATTATTGAACTCTCTTCTTCCTTGTGTTCATTCACCCTCCAGGCTCAATCTCACACATCCCCTTCTCTGCTATACAGTCTCTCGAGCGATCGATCTTGATTGCCAAATATTTCTCACACAAACATATTTTTAGATACTTCATCGAGTCTTACAACTAAGGAATCCCTCTAAATTTCTCTTATCAAGGTGTCCCTCCATCCCATGTTACCACAATACAATATTATTTTAAGGTGATCATCGCATATCATAGGGTTCTCATGCTGCAACAGTGTCCTTTTTCCACACTTTCCATCTTTACAATCATAATTTTCCCTTCCAAGAAAGACCTGTAATATCACATGTACCACCTACATACATTTAAATCATGATGTGTCTTCATCAATTTTCAATTAAAAATTTTCTTTGAAATCTTCCACCCACAGATTTCCATTTCACTTTTTTATTTTTCAGATATACTCCACATTTGGAAACATATTTCACAAGAATGAGATTTTCCTTCTCCTAAGAGTTCATCTCAATAGGCATTGGTCTTCTTCATGGACTTACTACACTTCCATATTCAAGTCCCTTTTTCCTACAATTCATTCTTCACACAACCAAACAAATTGCTAGTCTTCATGCACATTACATTTTTTCTGCACACTTGTAGTGGATTCTAATCAATTTATAGAACTATGCACACTAAAAATTACATCGCATTTATCTATTCAATAATATAAAATAAAAGGAATTATCATTCCTTACACATGCATCATTTTAACATACCAAACCTTTTCAAAATGGAATCAAGCATTATATACTTACTAAATCAATGTGTCAATATTCAAGGTCACATTCACACACAGTGCACCCTTGCATTGATTTCAAATTACTATATTATAGGTTAGGAACTCTTCCATGGTGTGTTGGAACTCATCCATTCTTTAACCACGTGACTCATTAATTTATATTCATTATTACAACGGGAATGGTTTTCTTGCTTTGAGCTAATCATGATATTAAATCAGCATACATTATATGAAATTAAAACTTTATACGGATGCATACAAGCATCCCTATTTTATTTTTATTAGAAATCAAGGCGCCAATATTCATGGACACCAAAGTTTCCTCTCTTTAGCATTTCATAACTTTTTTAGGACACTGGAAGGTCATCCTTCCCTAATGGGCAGTCCAATACCCACCTTCTTTCATACAACATGCATTTGATCAATGCATTCAATCAATGTGTTGCTTATCAACACTCTTGTTCATAACCATTCAAGATAAATAATTGCATTACATGATACATTCATTCATGAATTTATTGCAAGGGATACAACCATCCTTGATTGGTAGATGTTCTTCACTCTCATATTTTAGGCTATATTTTTCCCACCAACTCACACCCTTCTTGGGTGTCAATGACACATAAATAGTGAATTAAATTCACATGMATATCATMGAGATATRAAACATTTCAAAAGGGRTTCTTACCCAATYCATTTCAATACATATACCATATTGGAATGAAAACTTTATACATGTTTTTGGCTGCCAACACCCCTTTMTGACTTTACCTCATYAGTGGTGCTYCATAGGGACTCCCAAAAGCTCCTTCAACAATTCTCTTTATCAACAACTTTCATGCATCTTTCCTCTACCTAAGGTTGTCCGCCATTGRCAATTGTCCTCTTCAATAGCTCTAATATTTTCCTTTCCACATACATGCCTCACCATAGTCAMAAKTATATTATCTTTCATGTTACATAAAAATTCAYRTATCATAGCAGTTAATTCARTAAAAAAATTAGATATGCTCCTACATATCTATATGTACTCTATCATGTTGTTTTTAATATTTTATGAGTGCAATCATAATCAAATTTCTGAGTTGTCCCTAGTATCCAAATTCATATAGTTATCAACATTCTTGTACCATAAACATTCACACATAACCACATATCATCCTCCTCATCCTAGAGAAAACACAATAACCATCAAGATAGGAGTTAAGGGACTCTTCTCCCTTTCCAACTCCCTTTGCACGACAAAACATTTTCAGCTAGAATTAACTATTTTTTAGGCCTCATTGCCTTTAGATAGCATGGATTTATTCAATATCATATATCTGACATATTTATTAATATAGTTTTCTTCTTACGAGTTGTACTTGTTTTCACAGCTATTCCTTTATGGCATTTCAACTCTGTTGAGCAATGAGAAAATAATTCCTTCTTTTTCTTTGCAATCTATCCCTTTTAGAGATTTGCTTGCTCTATCCCTTGAGCAGTTCCATTCAAGTTTATCTTGGATTTTCCAGGATAAATTTACATATTACAACAATGAGACTTTAGTTCACAAATTGTTTATGAACTAGTGTACACTACACATTTCTCAAACATAAATCATTATAAATGATTCACATGTCTACTATCCATGCATTATATTTTACTCATGCATGATGTATTTAAATTTAATCAAGGATTCTTATACAATTAGATTTTGCAGCCCACTGCCTAATTCTCAGTAGTCACTTGATGTTATGGCTTTTTTCTTTCGAGGAAATCTTTGCATTGTTCCTCCACAGGGTACTCCTTCAAGATGCAACCCTCTTGTTGCACATTCAATACTATCTGATATTACCTCAATCTTGATTCATCCTCAGCTTTGTTTTTTTCATATTTTTTTCCAATATCCCATAAGGAACAAAAGCATGCAGTCTTATTATGCATTTCAAATTTACATTCAAATGGGTATCTTTATGTTATCAGTTTCGTTTCCAAACTATGCTTCTAGGCACTTAATCATGTGCATTGGTACGTTGTGGGTTTCCACCCCAGCACACTTTACAATTTCAAAATTTCATGTTGGTTTGAATCATTGTACCCATACATAGAATCCTTCCTCCCTTACTTTTTCGACAGATTACACTATCTCTTCCTGAGGAATGGAGTGCACCCTCCTCAAGATAGTATTCAAATAAACTAGTCGGACTTCTTTAAACAGAGTTCAGCTATGCCTCTATCAAATTACGTAGTTTTGGTAAGCACAAGCCTTGCCCCACATCTTACTTTTTCAAGCATTCATATCATACCTTTAAGAATGTATTTGTATACTTACATATATGTAGGTTCATTACTTGTACCTTTTTACCTCGTTCATTCATATTCATTTAACATGAACCATTTTTTATGAGACCTTACGGCTAGCCACTTACACGGTCTACCTCACCAAAAAAATCATAATTATGCTACCCTCTTTACCAATTAACATACATTAAAGAGGTCACTCTTGTTCATTTCTCTTTTATCCTTTCTCCTTAGCTCTTTCTAAGGAATTACATGCTTCCTCAAGCTATTATTTTAAACAAAATATTCATACCCTTCATAAGAGGGTCAGCCATGCGTCCATGGTATTATTCATTCCTCACAAGTACTCTCCTTTCCTCACTGTCCCCTCTTACTCAAGAAGGAATACCTACACTCATACATTATGCATGTGCATCACTTGCACATTTTTATAACAATCACATACATTCATTAAATTTTAGCTTATATCAATCTTTTCTAATGAGGTTTTATAGTTATTCACATGACTAGTCTCATAAATGTGATCATATTTATGTTTCCTCCCCTCATGGAAACACCCAACAAGAATCCATTTAGACCCATCTACCATAAAATCCTTTCACAATTCAAAAACATAAACCGGTAATTACAGCAATGCCTAAGGAAAAAGTTATCAATTCTAGTCTTTATTCATGCTTCAATTCACTTTTGGTAAACAAACATTTATTAATGTAATCCTTTCCTAAATTCTTTCTTTATTCTATATGAGCATACCCATACATTCATATATGGCCATCATCCATTTCTATATGTCAATCTGACCAACTAGTCATCTAGAAATGCTCCAGCATTTCCTTAACCGAACTCTCACTAATCACTTCAGCCCTATCTTCATAAGGTATTAGGCAGTCAACATCATCATCATTTTACTTATGATTCTACTATCATATCATTAATAGTCATATGATCTATGAACATACCACATTTTATATCTAATCATTGTTGATATTATGGTAGTTGCAGGAGGTATTTACCTCCACGTGTAAACCTGACAAGAATAGATTATTCTGGGAAGCAAGAAGAAACCCTAATTAGTTGGATAATAACCCTAGAAGACAAGTCAACTCAAGAGGATAATTTGTATTAGGTTATTAGCCTCCAAGAGAAGAAGTCGGCTAAAGGAAATATTATATACTAAGTAAATAGGCACCCGGAATGAGAAGTCGGCCTAGGTAGTTTTCCAGTTTTAGTATAAATACAGGAGGCCAGTCTTCATTCTGGTAGGCATTCTCAGAACTACAGAAGAAGCACTTGTATGCACTGCAGTTGGCCAGTTTGTGCGCAAGTTTGGAGGAGAGTTGTTGTTGCAACTAGCAGATTTCGGTTTTGGCCTGGACTCTCTCTTGGTTATGGTTTGGACTCTATGATCAGCTCTTGTTTGGTGCGTTAACCTTGGAGAGAGGTGCTCTATCTTTTTTAGGCTATCTAGCCTAGGGTTTTCTTCCAAAATGATTCTTTGTCAAGGTTAAGGTTCTCGAGGGTGGCTTCGGCCTATGGTTGGGTGACAATAGTGATATTGTATATGGTTAAATGAGCACATCCATTATATTTTAATAGGTTATGTGGTGACATACATCTCCTCCGTCCACCCACAGGATCGATTAATCAACTCCTTGAGCCGAAGAAACTCTTTCGACTCCCTTCTGGAATATCTGATGAAAAACCCGATCCACAGGTCCTTCTCTTATCCCGCACGGATCTCCTTCGCTTGATCGTGACCTTCCCTGACTCAGTTTCAGGTTTCGGGACTTTATGATTCCCAATGTCAAGAGTTCCTTGTCCTCTTGAATCCCCAATCTCCGATGAGCCAATTCACCGATGCGATCTTTACGTGTTAGCCCTCCTGGCTATACTCCCGTCCCACATGACCGTTATCCCATAATACCGTAGCCTTATCTCCTATCGGGGTTTCGCGACCCAAGAGCTCAACCTCCCGTCCTCTGGACCCCCGATTCTTCGATGGGCGAAATGTCGATATGCCGATTACCCGACACACACGCGAGTTGACTTCTCCACGCCCTGTCACCTCGTCGGGGTTTCGCGACTTCTGATGCTCCAGAAGTCTTGCCCTAAGGATTCGCGAACGTCGAACCCCCGATGCGCCGATTTGGATTTCTATCGGGACTTTCCCCGATAGTCTAGATCTTCACCACATGTCCCTAACAGATCGACGACCCTGATCCAATCTCGCGATTTCGGGACTTTCGCTACCGATTTCCCGACTTCTCAACCTCGAGAACCCCAATATCCCGAATGTCGATATCCCGATGTGACATCATCTAGGCCCACAACGTGGAGTTTTGCCTTTCGCGTCCTCGTCACTCGTGAAGTCAAAGACTCTCTATTCTAACTTCCAATGCCCAAGTCCCCGATGTGGGTAATCTCGTGACATGCGTCCGCTCCCAAACGAACGGCTCAGATCAAACCTCGCCAATTCGGGGTTTCTGATGTCGAGTGACCAAACTCATGTCCTCGATATCCCCGATATCCCGAGTGTCGATGCCTTTCAAGATTTTTACCCTCTTGTTCACGAAGTTAAACCTCGTGCAGCTCCCAACCGATCCGATGGTTGTCGGGTATTACGCTCTAGATCTGACAGTTCAGATCCATCCTTCTTGTGCGCTCCTCCTGAGCTTCCTTTCTGGACGTGAAATCTTCAACGGTCCAGATCTCTTTCTCCAGCCGATCTGACGGCTGCTGTGATCCCTACTGAGATTGCACACTTTCTTCCCAGCCTTGGGAAGATTTACCAAAACTCAAAGGCCTCGACCTTTGTCTGGTTCCTCCTGTGAGCTCTTGGCTTTAAGCTTCGCCTGCGTTTTCCACGACGTTGTTCCTACTGAGCTTGGAGAAATTTGAACTCTCCAAAGAGTTCTTCGACCTCTATGTTCCTTGCAGCTATAGCTCCGTGCGCTGAAAGCACTACTCCTCCTAAGCTTATCCTTGAATCCCCAAGGGATTATTTGAATTCTGTGCCTCTGCAGATTCTTCGTGCACACACAGTGTTGTCTCTCCTGAGCTTCTCAAACACTCAGTTCTCTAAGGAAATAAATACTTCTCCTTTCTTCCATAGATGGATAAATTGGATGCCCACCTGGCTATGCTTTGCCTCAAGCAACCTCTTGATGAGTGCTTCAGGGTGTTCAGCAACCCTGTGAAGATCCTTTAGTGGATTCTCCCTCTGAATTCTAGAACTCAAAGAGTTCTCTTCTCTTCTTTGTGCCTGTCTGCACACCTACTTAATGCCCACCTGGCAGAGTATCTTTTCACAGAACTCCCAGTAGTTATGTCCTCTGTGCACTCCTTGCACCTGCTCAATGCCCACTTGGCAGAGCCCCTCAAAATCCTCAGTGATTTTGGTTCTTCTTGAACTCACAGTAGAGTTCTTCTCAATGCACCACTGTGCGCACACTCAATGCCCACTTGGTAGAGCTCTACAGAACTCCTCAGAGTTTATGTCTGCATTTGTGTCTCTCATTCACAGCCTAGCCTCCACGGTATTTATCAATCTTGAGGTCTTTCTCTTGAGTTGTTGACTCATGTTCTTGTGCCGCAACACGTCTTTGTCTGAACCCGTAGAATTCAGAAGTGCTTCTATGCACTGGTATTCAGAGACCGCAGTACTCTGTCACACCCTCCTGGAATGAAAATACAAAGAACCTCAACCTGAAATCAAAACAACCTGCAAATTCCTAGCATACATCTATAGCACGAATTCACATCATAAAATAGAACACACCAAGGCACCCACATAATACAAAAATACATGCAGGAAAAACTGCTTCTGTTTATATTAATAAAAATGCCTCTTTACAAAGGTGTTCCTGAGCACGGCCTGTAATAAGGTCTCGGCTCTTCTCTTCTGCTCTCTACTCGCAGATTCTCTTACCACTACTCCCACTACTCCAAATGAGATACTAAAAATCTCTCTTACCTGAGGGGGCTCTTCGAGCTCTTCCCTCCAATCCTACCTACTCTATTCAATTACATTGAATGGGTTGTCTAGTCCAACATCCAGATCTAGATCTTCGCCTTACAATCATTAAGGTCCTCCTTATCTACAGCCTGCACAAAGGCACGGCTTCCCAGCTCAACATCTTAAACATTAAATTACATTCATTCATATTTTAAATGAGGTTGTGCCTCTCTTCAACATGCAATTTGAATTCCCTGACATGGTTGGCTGGCTAGCTGGATGATGTGGAGAGATGCTCCTACATCATACACCTCAGCTGCAAAATTCATGAGCTCCTGCTCATGAGCTTCCCATCTTAGTTGTGGAAATCCTCCTGGATCCCAAATCATCCTCTGGTGTTGTTCATCTACTCCATTTCTTTGTTGATGTTGTTGCTTCTGTTGCGTTGTTGTTGCTTCCTTCCTTCTGCTCAGCCTCTCCTTGCTGGCAATTCCTACTGAATCTACCATCAGCCTTCTGATGTCCTCGATCACTGCATCCAGCTGCTCCGGTGGCTGGCTCTGTTCATGTAGTCTCCTCAGCTACAAAATTTTCAGGGACATGGACAGATCACTATAATCTCCCATGCCTTCTTCATCAGCTTCCAACTTCATCTGTTGGATATGCACGCCCTGCACCTTCACTCTTCTCTCCAGGGATTCAATTTTCTCATATAGATCAGCGAAACTAGTGTTGTTTGTTTCTTCTTCCTCTTCTTCTTTTGAAAACTCCCATGTTGCAGTCCTTTCAGTCTCTTGGCTGAAAGTATTGAGCCATTCCTCAGAATGCTCATCATCTTCTGCTTCTTCTTGGGAAGCTTCCAAAGTCTGCTCCAATTCCTCGTTGACATTCTCAGCTAGTTGTCCTTTTGTTGTTGTTGCACCTGAAACACAGATTTTTGCCTCCTCCTAGGCAAGTGGTAGGAATATTTCAATTCCTTCAATCATCAGAAGATTCCTCAGATCCTCCTCCTTTGTTAGATGCACCTGTTGATCCAAACTCATCTCTGATCTCACTTGCTCATCCCTGCCCACCTGGCAGTATGGGATCTGTTCACTGTCCTCCTGGCAGATTATGAGATCAACTGATCCCATCTTCATCAGCACTCCTTGTTGAATTTTACTCACCTCCGAGTCCATGAGAACTTCAGACAGTCTCGCACTTTCATCTCTGCCCACCTGGTAATATGAGATGCTTCCACTACCCTCCTGGAAATCTTCGAGATCCCGCAGTGACCTCATTTCATTGCCCAGCTAGCAATGTGAAATTCCTTGGCTGTCCTCATGACAGTCCATGAGATCTTCAGTCGATCTCAACTCCTTACCCACCTGGCAAACTGGAATTTCCTTTCTTCCCTCCTGACAGTTCTTGAGATCTTCAGTCGATCCCAATTCACTGAGATCTCTCCCAATCTCCGGTTCACATATCTGAACCATCTCCTCAGGTCCGTTAAGGTTTTCAGTATGCCTCAACCATCCTCTTAACAGCCTATGTTGTCTTCTAGCCATCAAGTCCTTGACTGGCCATTTTAACTTCGGCTTCTTCATGGGCCATTCATATACCCATCTCGACTTGGCTTTCTGTTGCATCTGCAATGCAAGATTTTCTATTTCTTTCTTTATATCAGCGAGCTCTTCATCTATATATTTTTGGCTCCACAGATCTAAGTTTTTCCTTCCAGCATATCTATGGATTTCAGTAGCCATGTTGTTTCCCTTGTCTGCCCTCCTGGAAAACCTGTTGCTGTCACTCTTCATCCCGAGTTTTTCCAGCCTCATCCTACAGTCCTCCTGGCCATCTTCTGGATTGTTTCCTACCCGTGAACAATCACCACAGAGTCTCCAGCACTCTGTCTTCCTTTTCCTTCTCGCTTCACCTAAAATATACAAATGAAATCTCACTCTGATACCACTTGATGATAGACGTCTCCTTCGTCTTCCCACAGGATCAATTAATCAACTCCTTGAGCTGAAGTGGCTCTTTCGACTCCCTTCTAGAATCTCTGATGAAAAGCCCAATCCACAGGTCCTTCTCTTCTCCCGCACGGCTCTCCTTCACTTGATCGTGACCTTCCCCGACTCAATTTTAGGTTTTGGGACTTTATGATTCCCGATGTCAAGAGTTCCTTGTCCTCTTGAATCCTCGATCTCCGATGAGCCAATTCAACGATGCGCTCTTTACGTGTTATCCCTCCTGGCTATACTCCCATCCCACATGACCGTTATCCCATAAGACCGCATCCTTATCTCCTATCGGGGTTTCGCGACCCAAGAACTCAACCTCCGGTCCTCTGGACCCTCGATTCTCCGATGGGTGAAATGTCGATATGTCGATTACCTGACACACGTGTGAGTTGACTTCTCCATGCCCTGTCACCTCATCGGGGTTCGCAACTTCTGATGCTCTGGAAGTCTTTCCCTAAGGATTTGCAAACACCGAACCCCCGATGCACCGATTTGGCTTTCTATCGGGACTTTCCCCGATTGCCTGGATCTTCGCCATGTGTCCCTAACAGATGGACGGCCCTGATCTAATCTCACAATTTCGGGACTTTCGCTACCGATTTCTCGACTTATCGACCTCGAGAACCCCAATATCCTGAATAACGATATCCCGATGTGACATCATCTAGGCCCACAACGTGGAGTTTTGCCTTTCGCATCTTCGTCACTCGTGAAGTCAAAGACTCCCTCTTCTAAATTCCAATGCTTGAGTCCCCGATGTGGGTAATCTCGTGACATGCGTCCGCTCCCAAACGAACGGCTCAGATCAAACCTCGCCAATTCGGGGTTTCTGATGTCAAGTGACCAAACTCATGTCCTCGATATCCCTGATATCCCGAGTGTCGATGCCTTTCAGGATTTTTACCCTCTTGTTCACAAAGTTAAACCTCATGCAGCTCCCAACCGATCTGATGGTTGTCGGGTATTATGCTCTAGATCTGACAGTTCATATCCGTCCTTCTTGTGCGCTCCTCTTGAGCTTCCTTTCTGGACGTGAAATCTTCAACGGTCCAGATCTCTTTCTCCAGCCAATCTGACGGCTGCTGTGATCCCTACTGAGCTTGCACACTTTCTTCCCAGCCTTGGGAAGGTTTACCAAAACTCAAAGGCCTCGACCTTTGTCTGGTTCCTCCTGTGAGCTCTTGGCTTTAAGCTTCGCCTGCGTTGTCCACGACGTTGTTCCTACTGAGCTTGGAGAAATCTGAACTCTCCAAAGAGTTCTTCGACATCTGTGTTCCTTGCAGCTATAGCTCCGTGCACTGAAATCACTACTCCTCCTGAGATTATCCTTGAATCCCCAATGGATTCTTTTACTTCTACACCTCTGCATATTCTTCACGCACACACAGTGTTGTCTCTCCTGAGCTTCTCAAACACTCAGTTCTCTAAGGAAATAAATCCTTCTCCTTTCTTCCATAGATGGAGAAATTGGATGCCCACTTGGCTATCCTTTGCCTCAAGCAACCTCTTGATGAGTGCTTCAGGGTTTTCAGCAACCCTGTGAAGATCCTTCAGTGGATTCTCCCTCTGAATTATAGAACTCAAAGATTTCTCTTCTCTTCTCTGTGCCTGTCTGCACACCTACTCAATGCCCACCTGGCAGAGTATCTTTTCACAGAACTCCCAGTAGTTTTGTCCTCTGTGCACTCCTTGAACCTGCTCAATGCCTACTTAGCAAAGCCCCTCAGAATCCTCAGTGATTCTGGTTCTTCTTGAACTCGTAGCAAAGTTCTTCTCAATGCACCACTGTGTGCACGCTCAATGCCCACTTGGCAGAGCTCTACAGAACTCCTCATAGTTTCTATCTGCAACTGTGTCTCTCATTCACAGCCTAGCCTCCAAGGTATTCAGCAACCTTAAGGTCTTTCTCCTGAGTTTTTGATTCATGTTCTTGTGCCGCAGCACGTCTTTGTCTGAACCCACAGAATTTAGAAGTGCTTATGTGCACTGGTATTCAGAGACTGCAGTACTTTGTCACGCCCTCCTGGAATGAAACCAAAAAGAACCTCAACCTGAAATCAAAACAACCTGCAAATTCCTAGCATACATCTACAGCACGAATTCACATCATAAAATAGAACACACCAAGGCACCCACATAATACAGAAATACATGCAAGAAAAACTGCTTTTGTTTATATTAATAAAAATGCCTCTTTACAAAGGTGTTCCTGAGCATGGACTATAACAAGGTCTCGGATATTCTCTTATGCTCTCTACTTGCAGATTCTCTTACCACTACTCCCACTACTCCAAATGAGATACTAAAAATCTCTCTTACCTGAGGGGGCTCTTCGAGCTCTTCCCTCCAGTCCTACCTACCCTATTCAATTACATTGAATGGGTTGTCTAGTCCAGCATCCGGATCTAGATATTCTCCTTACAATAATTAAGGGCCTCCTTATCTACAGCCTGCGCAAAGGTACGGCTTCCCATCTCAACATATTAAACATCAAATTACATTCATTCAGATTTTAAATGAGGTTGCGCCTCTCTTCAACACGCAATTTGAATTCGCTGACGTGGTTGGCTGGCTGGCTGGCTGATGTGGAGATATTCTCTTGCATCATTATGGTTCCACACCTCCTTAATTCATTCTAACCACTGGAATGGATCATATCCATAAGGATAGTAAGATCATGGAAGAACTCCCACTAGGATTTCTAGCAGGAATAGTCACCAAAGCAGTGTCGTTAGGGTTACTAGTAGGTGCAGTTGCAGAAACCCTAATTCTCTCGTTGAGGAACCTTAAGTGAAGGGATCGAACTAATTTTTGGATAGACTAGTGCACCCTCGCCTAGAGAATCTCCTGGTACTCTCAACAAGATAAAACGTCAAGTTTTAGTTTTTGGTCAAATCTAGGGTTGACCAAGTAAAGGAAACCATGAATTACTCTATGAAGTCAGAAAACAAGTTAGACAAGGATTCTAACTTCAGAGCATGGAAGACAAGGATTGATCTCATCCTTTCCAAGAATAAAGTGTTGGATATCGTGAAAGGAAAGATTATGGAACTAGATTTTAAAGAAGGAAAAGAAAAGGAACTGCAAAACATTGCAGTTATGGAGAATTTCAAAGACAATGAGATCAATTCCATCAGTATCATAGTGGATTCTATAAAATACCACTTGATACCCTACATCTTCCATCTTGATTCATCTAAGAATATGTATGAATCCCTAACAAACCTCTTCTCAGTTAGAAACATTGGAAAAGTAATGAGTCTGAAGAATGAGCTCGGTGACATGAAGATGAATGATGATGACAACATAACATCATACTTTATGAGAATCTCTCAGTTAAGAGATCAACTAAAAGATATTGAAGAGATCATTTCAAAGAAGGAATTGGTAAACATAGTACTCAGTGGTCTTCCCAAGATATGGGATGCATTTGTCGCAAGCATGAACACAAGGAAGGAGTATCCTACATTTGAAGAACTTTGGACTTGTTGTGCACAAGAATATTCAAGGATCAGTGCAAAAGAGAAACCCCAAAACAAATACAATGATCAATATTTCACAACAAGGTTCAATAATTGCAAGAATAAAAGGATGTTTGGCTCCAGGAAGAAGCCAAATCAAGAGAAAGATATGTCAGAAATACAATGCTTCAACTGTCGAAAATATGGCCACTACAAGAATCATTATCCCGAGCTAAAGAAAAGGAAGGAGACACGCGAAGCATCAGTTTCCGAAGAAAAGGAACCTTCAAAGAAGACTAAGTAGGATGAAACAAACTTATTCTTCTAAGACAAGGTAATAATACTCCTCATAGTTCTTGTACATACCATGTTTTATGTAAATATCTTGCATATCTATTTCCTAGAAGATAATATGTTCCAAGAGAAACTATACCTATGGAAGAACAACAAGATAAGGATTTCTATCACTATAACTACAATTCAGACAATACACATGAAAGGATGAAGTACATCAACAACCCCTAGTAACAATTCATGTGGAAGATATTACATAAGTAACAACTGCAAGATAAGTTGAAATGATAATCAATCTTCGAGAAACCTAGAAGAAGTAAAGATAAAAAGAATTCAGCAATCAAGAGGAAATTGGAAAAAGATTTGTAACACTTTACAAAAGGAAATAAGGATGCAGACAAAAGAGTGGACTCTCCTAGATGGAGAGAGTTGATTCTATATTTCCAAAAGAAGAGCATGCATTCATTCTTGAAGAAAGGATTAGGAGGGATGTAATCCTAAATTATTATGATGCATTCAGTGTGACCTTAGAAGAAGTCTTCTTTAAAAAGAAGCCTTAAAGTATCCCTGGTTGTCCATCCACATCCATGATGCTATGATGAAAAGAAGAAGGGAATGGAATCTATAGAAATCTCAATGGACCTAGGAGATAAAGAAAACATAAGGAATAACATGAAGATTCCAAAAGAGAAAGAAAAGAAAGAACAACCAGTCATTGTATCGGGAATCACAAGACTACCAGCCTGACCTGAACTCACTAAAAGAAATCAAGCAGAGGGAATGAAAGTTGTGATGAAGAACAGTCTATGGAATACTTATGAATGTAAGCATTGCGATATCTAGAACTAGAGGTTTCTCCCATATGGCGGGAGAAGACTATGATGATTTCTTGTTCTAGTAAACCAGACATACCTCTACATGATCCATTATATCGTCCACAATATCCATGGGTTGGAGTTTACATCAGATGAATACAAAGACTTTTCTCCAGAATAATTGAACAAAGAATGTATGTAGAACAACCTCAAGTCTTTGAGGTATACCAGGAAGAGACTCTTAGGTGAAGTAACAAGAAATCTTAGGTGTGTGTGAAGTAACAAGAAACTAAATTTTTCTTAATTAGTCAAATCATAAATACTTTGTTGCAACTACTATACCCATAATTAATTAATTTCTTGTTCAACCACTTTGACCATTCAACCTTCTTGTTACCACCACTTTACCCATAAATAATTTCTTGTTATAACCACTTTATTATTTAATTTATTTCTCTTTCAACCACTTTGACTAGGGAATCTTCTTTATGACTTTCTAGAATCTTTTGACTTCTTGTTGACCTTCTAGGGGCTTCTATATTACTCCAAAGGTTTCTCCAACTTCTCAAGGTTGTATCTCTATAACCGTGAGGAACCATGTGGTGTTCCACATATCACCGGAAAAGGCATGATATGTATTATCCATCCATGATAGTATCACCTGCATATTCATTGATCTCCATGCCTTTATTCTTCAAAAAAACTCGGGTCACTTACCCATACCTTGATGCTACCAGAATTCACTACCGTAATTATCCAAGGGTTGGCATCAATCACTAAGGTCTGACATAAATATACAATATCACTCTCCAAGGTTTGACATCAATGAAAACCAATTATCCTATTATCTATCAATCTAGACCAACTGTCTGAAAATCTCCCCCTTTGTCATTGATGGCAACACCAACATTGATGGAAACACTTGGTCATGATACCATTCATGCTCATAATCTTCATCAATGTTTATATCCCTCCCCCATTGACATCAATGGCAAAGGGTATCTCCATTTGGGGCTTCTCCCCCTAATTGAACTCTCCTTGGGGGTGCTCCCCTTGTCTGTATTGTCCTTTAGTATGCTCCCCTTGTCTTCATGCCCATGATCTTTCTCTGTGTTTCTATTCCTTTGATTACTCTTTCTCCCCCTTTGAAAAAGGGTAAAACTCTGATGCAATATTGATGGCATGGCTACTCATACTCCCTCTTTGATCAAATCTATCATCTCTCCCCCTAGAAACATGCCTCTGATTTGATCTCTTTGTTTGGCAACTTCTCTTGATTATATTTCTACCTATCTTCCTGCTTTTGTTTCTCTCCAAACATCTAAATCTCTCTCCACCATCCATATTTTGTCGAAACAAGGGGATTCATTGATCTATGGTCAACTAAAATACAAAAATTTCTAAGGAAACTATTGTCGCACTAGCGATGGACAAATGGTAGCCTTATACTAGTCACATGATGGTGCTGACGAGGAAGCCAGGAAGGACACATGTAACCCGCTTTTTACATATTCACTTGTGCATCGAGCGGGTTCCACATGTACATGATGCAACATCTAATTGGTTTTGACAAGTCTCCATTGGAGGATTGATGTGACATTTGACCCAGATTCTTTCTAGGGTTGAGAGAAAATATGGACCGTTGATCGGTCTTACTTGAAAAAGGTCTAAGAGAAGATCTGGTCCATCCATCGGAGGGGTAGGGGTCTGGACTTCAAACATAACTCCAACGAGGGGACTTTGAGACCACATATTGACCATCAATTTGGAGTTGCAAGGGTAAATATGATGACGCAAGAGGGTCTTCAATCTATCTCTACCAAGACCAAAAAAATAGCTTGTGTTGACGTCATCCTGGACGCATGGCACCTTCTCACTAGTCTACGTTGGCATTGATGTGGAAGACAGATGGGACACATGTCACCTGATTTTGAGAAATTCACCTATGTATACAACGGGTTCCACTTGTCCACGTGGAAAAATTTTATTGGTCTGACAAGTGTCTTGTTGGCAATGACTTCATGCATACGTCACTGAGGACATGCATCCATTCGTCATTACATTGCACATGAGAGAAACTGTGAAGGATATTGGGTCATTGATCTCATTTTTATTTACCAATCATGGACCGTCCTTTGGAGCTGTGTCCATCAGAGCTATCCATAGCCAGGACCCATGAGGAAATTCGATGATCGTCGATCTGGTGCGACATATAGCATCGGATATGGATCATTGATCAGATTTGCCCCATTTGTATTGATTAAGAGTGAGGTTCAGAAAAGACTCTGAAGAGGGGACTCTAAAGGGACTCGACAACACAAATATAGACTATCCATTGGAAGTACGAGAGTCACTAAGGGTCATTTATCATAGGTGTCCCATCAAAGTGATCGAGGCTTGGGATTCAAACAAGAATCCAAAGAGGGGACTTCAAAACCACATGTTGGTCGTTGATATTATTTTCTTGCATTCGTCGAGGTCCCAAAAGTTACTAATGCTTGACTCTTATGTGTTAGTCTCATGGTAGACCCCTAGGCTATTCGACTGCAACAAGCCCCTTTTGAACTTTGACAAGCCCCTTTTTGGACTGCAACAAGCCCCTTTTGGACTACGACAAGCCCTTTTGTACTATGAAAATGCTTGAGGGATTAATTTTTTCCTTATGCACACAAGGGCATGGATTTTCTTGTTGTTTCTTAATTCTTCCTTAGGAAAATTTGACTACAAGCTGTGTAGAGTCTCCAGAAGCTCAACTTTCTACTAATAACTTTTCTGATCTTGGCCTTATAAGTTCAATCATCCTTCATTTAATTGAAATAACAAATACAATACTAAGATAATACACAAGAGAGGGAGGGTCTAAGAGAATGTCCAAGAGGGTTCCAAGGGGGAATTACCCGTGTCTTTAATTCTACCTACTTTCCTGAAGTTTATTATCATTGTGTAGTAAATATATTTTATGATTGAGTGTCCCCAAAGCCAATCATTGAATGCATGTAAGAGGTTGGGTGTGAGAATTCACATCCCATGTTTATTGTTAGCATGTGGGTTGAGTACAATTATCTTGGGGAAGTGTGTGAGTCAAGCAAGGAAGCCAAAGGGAGGAAATTTATATGGGTTATTACAATAGTTTTAGACAGACAATGTTTTTTCATGAACAATAAGTAGAGAATAAGAAAGAGATTTGGGAGATGGAGCATCCATGGAGGGAGAATTTTGGAGCATGCAAGAGTGTTTCTAGAGAATATTTGGAGATGAAGTACGAAGAGTCAAATTTCCATGCCTAAAGAGTGATATCCTATGTGAGTTTCACTCTAACAACAAGTCTTTATTGTGGTTGATGGTAGTTTTCCTGATAGTGAGTTCCCTTGAGTTTCCTCGCTGAAATATTCTTAGTTACCTATGCCAAAGAGACCCTGATAAGCGAATGGGATTCCCAAGTGATTGAGATCAGTGAAGGGATACATTCCTTAAGTTGGGAAGGACAAGAGGAAAAGAGCAAGTCAAAAATATGGATAGTTGTAGGATAATATCAGTGGGTTGTGGGATTTCTGAGCTAGGAGTGGAAAATGAGAGACCACACTGTTTTGTGGATTTCTATCCCCAGATCAAGGGTGACTTGCTAATGATATTTGGAACAATAGGTCTATGGTTGGTGGAACGTATGTCCCAAGCAGGTAGTTGCACAATTGTTTATAAAAGATAAGTGTTTAATCTTTTTTTTGTTTGTATTATGATTTTATTTGTTGTGCATGAACTCTATAACTTAGACTGATTTATATGCTATTGTAATTAACTATTCACTACATTCATGTGTTATTTTAGCATGTTGTAGATGCATCTAATTTATGGTAATAAACAATAATTAAATATGTGTGTAATTTGTAGCTAATAAGCTATAAGAAATCAATTTGTTAGTAGGCTTTTTTATTTTTATGAGTATTCCACACATAATGGACCTCAACTGGGTTGGGGGATGTTATGTTATGATATCAGAGCCTATGGCTCAAACATCGAGCTTGTATGGTCTAAGATGGCTACAAATGGGGGAAATTTGTTATTGCGTATTTTTCTATGATGGATTTGGGGAAAAAATAGAGAGAAATCCCCAAATTCGTGAGAAAAAATCAAGTTTAAAGGACTCAAAATTGTTTAAGAGGTTCATTGGAGCCAAGATGTAAATTTCCAGTGTTGAATTCGACTTCGAATGGTCAAAATTCATGTTTTAATGATCATTGTAGAGGTGTAGGAAGTTTTGTGAATCAATGACCAAGATTGAATTTGATCTCACGATAAACGGTCGAGATTCATTTTGATAAATTTAAAAATTTATAAGGTTTCAACCATTTGGAAGGTTGAGAAAATAGACGATCAAGATTTGTTTTCGGCAGTTGGGAAAATGAAGCAGATTGAGAAGAAGATTGATGTTCTAGAGTCATTTGGGATATTGTAAAGTTGGAGTCGATCAACGATGAATATCATCTTGGCTTGGAGATTGATGACCTAGATTCATCAGGAATTTGGTCGAAATTTCTAAGTTTTGGAAATTCTCCAAGGGAAATCGTCGATGACCAATGGTCGAATCAACAAGTTTGGATAAGGGTTTCGATCGACCAAAATATATATTCGATGGTTGATGGATGATGATCGTGTGTCTGTAAATTTGGGCAAGGTATGATAGATCAACGATTGAGATCATTTTTAATGGGAGATTATGTTGATTTTTTTGTATCTTTGGGAGGTATTCCCACAAGAGGCCAAGGTTCTAGGCATGTGGAAATTTTTCATTTGCACCAGTTTTGAATTTCATTTTAGTGTAATTGGACTAGAAATAAGGATAGGGCCTCATGGGAAATTTGATGGGAATTGTAGGTTTGTGTGGAGGTGCCACACCCACAAATAGGAGTAAAATATTATAATAAATTGTTGAGTTTAGGAAGGGCTCCTAAAATCACTCATTATACTCCTATATAAAAGAGTGATACCAATGTGACATTAGATCATCAATGTGGAAGAATGGAGTTGGAGTTAGTGAGTTTTCCCTTGTGTTAGGAGTATTGGTGATATCAACAAAGGGAAAGTCTGGAAGGTGGAAAATTTGTCACAAGAGAGGGAGGCAAAGAAGATCTCACGTGTGGAGAAAAAAATTTCATTCCATATGCAATTTGCAAGAGGACGAAGCACATATATATGTGGGTTGTAGAAGGACAAATTCCGTATAGGATATATGCGATTTACAATGGATAAAACAAAGTATGTTCATAGGTTTCCAATTGGTGAATCGTGTATCTGGTTTTTTGGGCAGGTACAATTTCATACAGGTTGATAGGCGATGTCAACAAGCTGTACACGTGGTCTACAACAGATTTATGGGTATAGGATATTTTCATAATATTGTTGAGGTTTGGTCTTTTAGTTTTTATGGTTATTGAAGGACATTGTTATCCTCATATTTGATGCAGGTCGTACAAGTGGTCTACAGTAGATTCGTAGGAAGAGGATATTTTTGTAATATTATTGAGGTTTGATCTTTTGATTTCTATGGTTATTGAAGGACAAGGTTGTCCTCATATTTGGTGACATTGCATTGGCTGAGAGGACTGTCTTTTTACTCAGTCTTGGTGACATTGAGAGGACTAGTTTTGTCCTCAGATTTGAAGGATTGGATAAAGTTACAGAAAAAAATTATTTTGTCTCTTATGTATTGATGATTCATCTTTGATCTTGTTGTTTTCATTGCATATGTTTTCAGTCAATAATTTCACTGTAAATTTGTTCAGTGATAGTTAGATCACTAGGAAGTAATTTTCAAATATGAAATTAGTTATATAGAGTTGCATGTGAAAATTGATTGATGTAGATGGATGTCAGTGGCCTCCCACCTATTCCAACTAGCTCATTTTGGTAGTTTTCCAGTTCAACAGTTTTTTCCTAGTTTTCAAGTCCCTGACTGTTGGGGTCATTTTGAGGCCCTAAAAAATGTTTTTAGGGCTCGCCACATTCAACATGTGTAGGGATAGCCACATGAAACATTTGTAGTCCTCGGATAGACCTTTCCAATAGGCTATTGTGCGCCTAAAACAGAGAAGAGATGTGACGGCTACGCTCATTCACAAGAAGATGAGTACAATGAGGCTCTAGAGGCATTTTTGCAATAAGAATGAATTCCAAAACCCTAGACATCCAAAAACCTAACCCTATGAGATGAAGTATCAAAATTCATGTGGGCCCCATTGGGGTAATTTAGTACATCAACTTCTTGGGGTCGTAACTTTTGCATATGATCTTCGTTTAGGGCACATGATAACTCGTTGGAAATATATTAATGAGGAACTTCATTTAGGGGGGTAAATCAGATCCTTGGGATATAATTAAGGTGAATGATCGTGCAAAATCCTCGTTTAGGCCCTCAAAATAGCCCCAGAAGTTCAGAAACTGAAATACTACTAAAAATAGTAAGTTTCCAAAACATTGTTTTGAGCCAGTTGGACAAGGTGGGTGGCCACATAGATTCTTTTGGATCAATCATACCCCCTTAGGAAGAAATGGTCTCCATTGTGTTGAGTTCCCCCATTAGATGATGAAATTTCGGTTGAATTTGGCCTCGGGTGAGCCACTTTCCTTGGTGTAGGAATTTCCCTGCTTTGACAACCCGGTAAAGTTGAATCCTCTGCTAGAGAGTTGCCTTGACCTATGTGTCCATGATCTGATCAGTGGATGCATGTTCCATGTAGTCAGGGTTGAGCTTTGTTGGTGTCAATTGTTTTTTTATCTCCGAGGTGTCCAATAATGGTGGAAAATAAGACCGAAGGAGGTCCACATGGAATATTGGGTGCAAACCAAGGAATGGAGGAAGGTTGAGATAAAAATCATTGTCACCCACAACTTTGGAAATGGTGTAGGGTCCATAACGGAGTGGATGAAGCTTCCAATGAGGCCCTTTAAGGAATTATTTCTACAAGTGCATCCAAAATTTGTCTCCCACCTGAAACTGGTGTGGCACCTAGTGTTGATCATGGTGTTGCTTGTACTTGGCATTGGACTTATGTAAAATATCATGAACCTATTGGAGGATATGTTGGATTCACTCAATGAACCAGGTGGCTTTGTCATCTCTAGTTGAAGCATGCAATGAGTCTTCCTGGGTGGCCTCAAGGGTCAGTTGACCTGTGTATGGAATTTGGTCAGTTGACCTGTGTATGGCATTTGGTCAGTTGACCTGTGTATGGCTGTGTTGTAGATGTGTTGAGCATAAGGAAGACTCTCATCTGAGGTGCATGGGTTATTGGAATTGTACATGTGCAATATGTGCATGATCATCTGGTTGATGAACTCAGTTTTCCCATCTGTCTAGGGGTGGAAGGCAGTGGGATTGGTGAGCTTGGTGTCTAGCAGTGACCAAAGGCTCGACCAGAATGTGTTTAGGAACCAATTGTCCCAATATGATATAATGGTTTGTGGGATCTCAAAGTGGAACCACACTCATTCAAAGAAAATCTTGGTAGTGGCCTCTGGTATGATGCTCTTCTTACAGGCAGCCATAATTTCCATCTTGGAAAAGCGATCAACAACCACAAAAACATAGTCATTTCCCTTCTTGGTGGACGGAAGGCCTGACATGTAGTCCATTGAGATGGATTCTCAGGGCATGTCGAGAGTAGGCGGCGGATTGTACAAGCCTTGTTTAAAATATTATTCATCTTAATAATTTGTGAGGAGTAGTATTTGTAAGGTCACCATGAAATAGTTTTTATTTGGGGAATTGGTACTTTAACTAATAATGAGGAAAAAAAATTAACCCTATTTATTTTATATCTAAGAAATGGGTAGTAAAGTTTCAATGGTGGGGAATTAACCAATGGTGAGGAATTAATCTATTCTATTTTATGGAGAAAATACTACAATTAGCAAAAGAGTTGGATGAAAATGCAAATAGACGGGTCAAGATCCCCAAAGGAATGTGTGTTATGAATGGGGAAGGTCTTACTCTCTCCCAAGAATTAATGATCTTCATGATACAATATCATAAACACTACATTTATCATGTCATGCAGGAAAACAATCTCATAAACACTACATTTATCATGTCATGGAGGAAAACAAGATGTTGAATTAATTCAATGACATATCTCTATTAATATCTATCATATCCCTTCAGCACAAATGTTATTGAACTATACGATGGTAGTTTCATGGCATGAATGTGGGTTTAATAGACCAATTCCTTAGGAGTGGAAAGATTTAATGGGATCAATTTTTGCTTGGGACTTTTAATTGATATGCATGCAACAAAGAAGAAGACATTGTGGGTCATAATTATAGTTGTATGTTCTTGCCTCATGTCAGTGTGACAAACCCTTAGTCTTGAGTTATGCGATATCTTTGTTCCATTTGGCACCCTACATTTCCTTTTTCTGTGCTTTGGAGGTTAGCATATATGGTGGTTTATTTTCCTATGTGCTTGGCACCTTGGGTTAGGTTCTTGGTCTCTTAAAGGTATTCCAATGGCACATTGTCATTATTGGCACCTTGGGTTAGGTTCTTGGTCTCTTAAAGGGATTACAGTGGCACATTTTCATTATAACTAGGGTTGTTGTGTGTTGTGTGAGCTTGAAATTTGAACACAAGATAAAATAGTGTGAAAGAGATAATGAAGAGACCTAGTGTCCTATTATGAATATGATCATACTATGGAATCATTAGAAGGATAAATTTGCATAAGATATTCAGAAAGAAAACTGTGTTAGAGATAGTTGTGCTATTGATTTTGCCAAAAACCTTTTAGTGGTATGTGAATGGAAAAAAGGAGGTAGACACAATGTTTATAGGTGTCTATAAAAGAAAACACTATGAGATCATGTTACTAGTTCATACATTCTAGTTGTAGGTGGTTGGATTGTGGAATATCTTGGTCTCTCCCCATAAATCATTTTACCTCCATCCATTTATGGAGTACTCTAAAATATCAAATAAAAAAAAAAACCTCCACCCTTTAGAATATCAAACAAGGTTGTTGCATGGTAGTGTAGTCCTTGCCGAATTGGATGGGTGGAGGTACATGATAGTATAACTCCATTCAATGTTGTATGAAAGTTTGATGGATAACACCCTTTTACAAGTCTATCAAGTAGTTGTAGCAACAGAAAGAAAATTGTGTAGCTATAAAATATCCAAAATCATTGCAAACGCTTACTAATCAAATGTAAAACAAATTGTATATTTATGGACTATGCACCACAAAATATTATCAACATCATTGATCATTGTTTACTAAACACATCGCTGGAATCGGATGGAAAAAAACATCGTTGGCATCAGATGGAAAAGCGTTCATGACATATGTTCAAGCTTGCCCCCCGCCTGTTAACTTTGGCTTTTGTTGAGACATGTTGACATCATCTGCATGGTGCCCGTGTGTCTGATACATGAAAAGAGATTCTAGAACAAGAAACAATAGATCACAAGATGGAAATAGCATAGATTGCAGGGTGTTTATGCTTTTGTTCCCAAAGAGAAACACGATGTTTTTGTTTTCAAAGAGGTAAGTACCTGAATAAGGTATTGTTTCTCCAACATCTCAACAAAGACATGCATCGTGGGGAAGAGGAGAAGAATGTTTACATTTTTTTATTGAAGGACATCATGGGGAAGAGGAGAAGAACGTTTACATCATTTTCATTGCTCTATTTGAAGGAAAGTTCAAACCCATTCTTTAAGACAATGAACAAAATGGATTAGAGATTTGCATTGAAAGTGATGAGTAGCTAACTATTAAACCAAATTTCTTGTTGGGAGATTTGGATTTGGTGTTTGTATTGATTTCATTGAGGTTTTAAAAAAATAAATCGTTTGCACCTTATTCTACAAGAGATTCAACAACGAATTCCACCCAAGGGTTGTATTCAATTTATATGCATGCAGGGATAGAACCCTTTGAAGTTATTATGGATGCTCGCAAGTTTACCGCCTGGATGGAAGGATCAAGGTTCCTTCCCTCCAACTTGTGAGTGATCCAGATGGATATTGGTGGCCGCCCACCTTTTCCAACTGGATCAAAACAGTTTTCTGGCAACTTTGGCAATTTACTATTTTTATCAGTTTTAACTTCGAGGGCCATTTTGAGGGCCTATTTTCGGAATAGATATTCTCAATGATATCCAAAGGCATGATTGAGCCCCCAAAATTAATCTCCTCAATGATATCTTTCCAACGGGCTATCATAATCCTAAAACGGAGATTGTATGCAAAAGCTACAACCATGGGAAGTTGATGTACTAACTTACCCAAACGGGGCCCACATGAATTTTGGTGCTTCATCTCCTAGGGTTAGGTTTTTGGATGTCTAGGATTTTAGGAATTCCTGTTTATTGTAAAAATTCCTTCAAAACCTCATTTTAATCATCTTATTGCAAATGTGAGTAGTCGTCACATCTCTTCTCAGAGATAAGTTGCCACCATTCTAGCTAGTCTTTCACTCTTTGTTTTTACAGTCTCTGTACATTTATTTCATTAATAGAAATCATTTATTATTGTATATATGGGTTTATGGTTTCATCTTTGATACATTCCTGTTAGATTATTGAATATATGTGATATCTCTTTGCATTTCTTTATTATATCTCCGCTCTCATTTCGTGCCGAAAATAATTTGGATTAGCGAGAGCTTGGGACCTAATTGATATAGGCTATCAACTTCACCACACACAGGTAATTTCTGCCCAACCAATTGCTTGCCTTCCCAGCTATAAAAAAAAAATGTGATTTTAGAGACTTTTCATTAAAATGCAAATTTGGGCATTATTTCATATTATCATTAGTACACGTTAAAATGCAAAGTTGTGCATTGTTTCATATTATCATTATTGCACGCTGGATGAAAAACTTACATCAAACCATGTTGTAAAACCTATGAATCAGTCTATATACTCTTGAGAGGCTTGTGTAAGAATATATAAAACACGATCTTTAAGCTTAGATATTAACCTTTATTTCTTATCATTTTGATACATGTGAATGGATAGCATGTGAGTCCACCTGTCATAAACATGAAACTTCAATAAATAATCAAATAGGTAGATTTCCTCATTGTGATACTCAGAACTAGAAAAACAGAAAACAAGATAGTCACAACCAGAAACTATTTAGAGCTTGGAAGAGCATAGCATTTTTGCACTTTGCCTCACTCCATATGTTTGTCCATTTTCACTATGTGTTTGGTCATTTGGAATTTCAAGATGTTGACTCTGTTGAGGAAGTGTGTTGATTGAGAAATGAAGATCCTTTGACACATCAAAGGTCCAATGGTCCCCTTTTGGCTAGATTACAATCTGGTATATTCTATTTAAAACCAACGATTTCTTCCAATATTTATCTAAGACTCTTAAACAATAGATAAAACTCACATGCCCTTTATCTTACCAGTGTTAGCATTGAGATCCACTCAAAACTTCCATGTTCCTATTTTTGAAGAGATTCATCTTTTCTTTCTGTCTTTCTATTAGGGTCCTAACCCGCACATAGGTAGAACAATATATTTGGATGTAATAAAGGTCGATATTAATAAGGCCTTGCAATAAAATATAATAATTCGAATGTAAGAAGACCTAATAGAAGCTTATTCTTCTAGAAGGATCTTCCTCTAGATGTTTCTTTTGATAGACATATTTATTATAAATAGGAGTCGAGGGTATGAGAACCCTAGCTTGGATATTATTGTAATAGAGCTCTTCTCGACTGGAGGTTGCCCCCTCGAAGAGGCCCGTGAACATTGCTCTCAGAATCAAAGTGTTATTTATGTCGTTATTCTTATATCATTTCAGTGTTATTGTGGTGATTGTTATGGTTATATTGTTGGTATTCTTCCATTTCTAGCATTTTATTTATGTTCTGCATACTTTTTATATCTAGTATATTACAAGTGGTATCAGAGCACTTTCCTCGCTAGAAATTGTGGGTTAAATTTTTTTAGGGTAGAGATGTATGCTGGCATCTTTAAGCCAAAGATCTTTTTCATTACGCACATAAACCCACAGTTGAGGGATTCATACACGCAGGAAATACAAGTGGTACTTAAGCGCACATCTATTGGCCACCCTTGTAACCCTTGTTGGTACCCCTTTGAGTGGTAGCACATCAGACAAAACCTGTGTACGGATCGGCCTAGATTTCCTGAAGACTTGTTTAGATAAACTAATCGGTTGCCTGAATTCTATAGTGCCACCAAGAACATCACTCAGGAAGATACTCTCTAATACCTGGGTATTTGGGTAGTACGGCTAAGGGCACGGTCTAGCCTCCTTAGTTAGTGCATTGAGATATTGGGTCGAGTACTACTATTGTACCCTGTACATATATCAGAGCTATATCATAGGGAAAACCCTTGTCTATAGAATCCTTGAATACCTAACCCTGGGGGACAAAAACATAAACAAATTAAAATAGGCAAGATCTATTGTAGTGCAACTGTGTTCAGGTTGCCAAATCACTACACATTTCTTCCTGGTTAAGAATTTGGGCATTTCATCACTGTAGTATTCTTCAAACCGGAGTATAACTCCGAAGGTGTAAAAAAAAAAATCACCATTATTTTAGACCTATTCCATTGGATTCATCTATTCTCCCTTCTCACATTCATAAACATCATTTTTCAGTAGAATTTTTGACCCCACCCGCCCTATTTCGGTTCCCTCGTCATTATGGCCCATACTCGTAGCCAAGACTTGGAAGTTCAATTCACTACCTTGCAATCTAATCTCACCGAGACCCAACAAGAAGTGAAACAACTCAGTGCCAATGTGGTCACCATCAATACAATCATGCAGTCCTCAATGGAGGAAATCAAAGAAGACTTGACCACCCAGCTTGAATCTATCTTTTTGACGCTCTGTACCAAGCTGCATATCCCTATAAATAACCCTTTATATGACCCACCTCCACATACTGAAGTTGAAAATTCCTCTCATCCACATAAATTTTAGCACCATGACTTTCAACGTGACCTACGCCTTTCGTGGGTGGATGTGACCAAATTTGATGGCTCGAATCCCACTGGTTGGGTAACCCAAATGGAACATTATTTCTCTTTATACGGCATTATAGATGACTTGGCCAAACTTCGGTATGGTGTTCTCCATCTAGATCAAGAAAGTTGGTAATTGTGGCAATGGAGAAAAACTTCCCGTCAAGGGTAGATTGCTTGGACACACTTTGTGGCAGAGCTTTATGAATGCTTTGACACTGACACCAACCATTTGGGTCGTTTGACAAAGTTGAAATAATCAGGAACAATGGAATACTTTATAGCTACTTTTGAGTGCCTATCTTTTCTGAGAGTGTTTTATCAGTGGCCTCGAGGATGAGATTCAGGCCCATGTCCTCATGGCTCGGCCTCAGATTTGGGTGGAAGCTACTAAAAGAGATAAATAATCACAACAAGTTGTATCATTTCAAAACCGGAAAACCTCCTTTATCCCTCACATTAAACCAATAAATCCCACTACTCCCTCCACTCCACTAAGGATCCAAAAATTGACCAGGGTTGAAATGGATGAACGCCAACTCAAAGGCCTTTGTTATAATTATGATGAAAAATATTTCCCAGGCCACAAGTGTAAGGAACAAAATCTTTTTATGGCCATCTCGTAGGATATTTAGGAAGAGTGTTATAACCCTAAAATGCACCATACAGGTTTACCTGGCATCAGGCCAACTCATGCCTCTTCCTAGCCAAAGCCATGCTGAGTATTTCCTCAAAAAACCACTTAAGACAAAAAAC